>JAENJI010001123.1:0-21005 GCA_018901935.1 Pugionium cornutum | reverse complement strand
TTGAGAAGCAAGCCAAGGAGCTCCTGGAGAAAGGATATGTTCGAGAGCCTCAGTCCATGTACCGTACCAGTGCTGCTAGTGCCCAAGAAGGATGGGATTTGGCGAATGTGCGTGGACTACCGAGCAATCAACAACATCACAGTCAAGTACTGGCATCCGATACCACGGCTGGATGACATGCTAGATGAGCTGAGTGGAGCCACGGTCTTCTCCAAGATAGACCCCAAGAGTGGATACCACCAGGTCAGGATGAAGGAAGGTGATGAGTGGAAGACTGCTTTCAAGACAAAGCAAGGGCTCTACGAGTGGACAGTCATGCCATTCGGCTTGACTAATGCCCCAAGCACCTTCATGCCTTATGAACCAAGTTCTTAGGGCGTACATCAGTAAGTTTGTAGTTGTTTACTTTGATGACATACTTGTTTATAGTAAGTGCCTACGGGAACACCTCACACATCTTGAGATGGTCCTTAAAACCCTTCGACAAGAAGAGCTTTATGCCAATCTCAAGAAGTGCACCTTTTGTACTGATAAGCTTGTCTTTTAGGTTTTGTTGTGAGTTCACAGGGCCTACAGGTTGATGAGGAGAAGATTCGAGCCATACAAGAATGGCCAACACCAGGAAACATCAGCCAAGTAAGGAGCTTCCACGGACTGGCCAGCTTCTATAGGAGATTCGTGCCCAACTTCAGCAGTATTGCCTCACCACTGACGGCAGTAGTGAAGAAGAACGTGGATTCAGCTGGGGAGAAGCCCAGGAGAACGCATTCCAGGCCTTGAAGGACAGCCTTACACATGCACCAGTGCTAGTCCTGCCCGACTTCAACAAGACATTTGAAGTGGAGTGTGATGCCTCTGGAATAGGCATAGGAGCAGTGCTAACTCAAGGAGGGAGACCAGTGGCATACTTCAGTGAGAAGCTAGGTGGTGCCTCACTGAACTACCCCACTTATGACAAAGAGCTCTATGCCCTTGTCCGAGCATTGGAGACTTGGCAGCATTACTTGCTGTCCAAGGAGTTTGTGATCCACACTGATCACGAGACTCTCAAACACCTCAGAGGGCAAACCAATCTCAAGAGGAGACATGCCAGGTGGATGGAGTTCATAGAGACCTTTCCGCACATCATCAAGTACAAGAAGGGCAAAGATAATGTGGTAGCCGATGCACTATCAAGGAGGTTTGCCTTGATATCAACCATGGAGGCAAAGGTCCTAGGATTCGAGCACATCAAGGATCTATACAAGGATGATCCTGACCTTGCTGAGAGCTACAAGGAGTGTAGCACAGGGAGTCATGGCAAATTCTACATCCATGAGGGATTTTTGTTCCGAGAAAGAAGGCTGTGCATACCACAGGATCACTAAGGGAGCTTATCATCCGAGAAGCTCATGGAGGAGGACTCATGGGCCACTTTGGTGTCGACAAGACTCTAGCAGTGGTCAAGGAGCACTTCTACTGGCCACACATCAAGAGGACAGTAGAAGCACATTGTGCAAGATGCATTACTTGCAAGAAGGCAAAGTCCCGAGTGCAACCTCACGGGTTGTATCTCCCACTGCCCATACCAACACATCCATGGGTGGACATCTCGATGGATTTTGTTCTAGGTCTGCCCAAGATCAACCACAAAGATGCAATCTTTGTAGTGGTGGACAGATTCTCCAAGATGGCACATTTCTTCCCATGTGCCAATGTCAATGATGCTACACAAACAGCTGAGCTGTTCTTCAGGGAGGTAGTACGGCTTCATGGAGTGCCAAGGACCATCGTATCAGATAGGGACACCAAGTTCCTCAGCCATTTCTGGAGGACCCTTTGGAGAAAACTAGGCACGAAGGTACTCTTCTCAACCACTTGCCATCCTCAAACCGATGGCCAAACTGAAGTTGTCAACAGGACCCTATCAACTCTTCTCAGAACAACACTAGGGAAGAACCTAAAGACTTGGGTGGAGTGCCTGCCATTCATTGAGTTCGCCTACAACCGAGCCGTGCACTCAGCAACCAAGAAGACACCATTTGAAGTGGTATACGGTTTCAACCCTCTCACCCCATTGAGCAAACACCACTGCCACCAGCTGAGATGACCAACCTCAACGGAGCATCCAAAGCAGAGTTCATAAGGAGGTTACACCAGAAGGTAGCAGAAACTTGGAGAAGAGGACCGGACAGTACGTGACTCATGCCAACAAGGGAAGAAAGGAGGTGATCTTTCAACCAGGCGATTGGGTGTGGCTACACCTACGGCAGGAGAGGTTCCCAAACCTAAGGAGTTCCAAGCTAGCACCAAGAGGAGATGGACCATTCAGAGTGCTCGAGAGGATCAACAACAACGCCTACCGGATCGAGCTCCAGGTGAGTTTAATGTGTCCAATACGTTCAATGTTACTGACTTGGCCCCTTTCCATGCAGATGAACCAGTTTTGAGGACAAAACCTACTGAAGAGGAGGGAATGATGAGGACATCAGGTCGTACATCCAGCCAGGAGACCAGACTGGCCGACCAGGAAGCTTGCCCGAGACAGCAGGACCATCTGGCGCGCCTGCCGGACCAGACAGTACCGCCGGACCCTCGACCTATAGGACCAGACCGGTCAACATCGCCGGCGGAGAGGCCCAAGCTTCCGGCACACTTGGTGGGGACGTGAATGACACCGCCGGTCCCCTGATGACACCGCCGACTCCGGGATCAACTTGGCCGGTCCTGAAGTCATTCCGGCCAGTACCGCGCACAATCCAGCCGGTACAGGCCATCCAGCCGAGTACACGCACACTTCCACTTCTACACAAGAGGACTCGGACCAAATGAGCTACCAGCTCCAGGACATGCACTTAGAGGAAGTATCTACACCAGTGGTACCTCCAGGAGCAATGACAAGAAGCAGATCAAGAGCACTCTTCCACAAATTCAGCTTATGGGTCGACAAGCTTCTAGAGGAAGAGCAGCTAAGGACAATGGGCCAGAAGAGCAAATTAGAGTCCAAAGGCTTCTCAACAACACAAGGAACATCAGAGACTTGGGCTTTAGTGGCAAGAGAGGTCAGGCCCAAAGATATTTAACCCTACTCCAAGTCGAAGACTAGGAGCAAGGCGCGTGCATGCCACAAGGACGGCCACCTTCCATTTCTTGGCCGTGAGGTGAGTTAAGGTAAGTTTACATTCGAATATATGCCTCTTTCTGTTTTGCAGGGTAGGATCTAGTTGCTTTACATTTTTGAGTCAAGAACATTTTAGGAATAGGTCCTTTTTCGGTTATGCACTTTTGTATCTTTTCCTTTTGTGCACTTTTGTAAACTTTCCTTTTTCTTTATTTGTGTCGACCCTAGAAGGTCAAGCTGTCGAGCATATTAATAAGGCTCCTTCCAGCATTGTAGTTCGACAACCTTTTTGATTATTAATAAAGTAGAACTTTTTCCTACAAGCTTTCTCTCAAAAGAGACTTGTGCGCTTAGAACCTAGTTGAGACCAGCCCTCCTAGCTCTAAGTTTGTGATTTATCACGAGGTTCATCACCCCTCGTGTGGTTCACTTCACCCTTCCATCGTTTACCAACCAGAAAACCCCTATCCAGAAGCCTAAGGTTGAGTTTCTCACCTAATCTTCTACAAACAGCCCACGCGCATACATCCTTGAATCAAGGCTTGTATCAGAGATAGTACGGCTTCATGGAGTGCCAAGGACCATCGTATCAGACAGGGACACCAAGTTCCTCAGCCATTTCTGGAGGACCCTCTGGAGAAAGCTAGGCACGAAGCTACTCTTCTCTACCACCTGCCATCCTCAAACCGATGGTCAAACTGAAGTTGTCAACATGACACTATCAACTCTTCTCAGAACTACACTAGGGAAGAACCTAAAGACTTGGGTGGAGTGCCTGCCATTCATAGAGTTCGCTTACAACCGAGCCGTGCACTCAGCAACCAAGAAGACACCATTTGAAGTAGTATACGGCTTCAACCCTCTCACCCCATTGGAGCAAACACCACTACCACCAGCTGAGATGACCAACCTCAACGGAGCATCCAAGGCAGAGTTCATAAGGAGATTACACCAGAAGGTAGCAGAAAACTTGGAGAAGAGGACTGGACAGTACGTGACTCATGCCAACAAGGGAAGAAAGGAGGTGATCTTTCAACCAGGCGATTGGGTGTGGCTACACCTACGGCAGAAGAGGTTCCCAAACCTAAGGAGTTCCAAGCTAGCACCAAGAGGAGATGGACCATTCAGAGTGCTCGAGAGGATCAACAACAAGGCCTACCGGATCGAGCTCCCAGGTGAGTTTAATGTGTTTAATACGTTCAATGTTACTGACTTAACCCCTTTCCATGCAGATGAACCAGTTTTGAGGACAAAACCTACTGAAGAGGGAGGGGATGATGAGGACATCAGGTTGTACATCCAGCCAGGAGACCAGACTGGCCAACAAGGAAGCTTGGCCGAGACAGTCGGACCATCTGGCACGCCTGCCGGCCCAAGCAGTACCGCCGGACCCTCGACCACAAGGACCAGAGCAACCAGCATTGCCGGCGGAGAGGCCCAAGCTTCCGGCACACTTGGTGGCGACGTGGATGACACCGCCGGTCCCTCTGGTGATGATGCCAACTCCAGGATCAACTTGGCCGGTCCTGAAGGCATTCCGGCCAGTACCTCGCACAATCCAGCCGGTACAGCCGATCCAGCCGAATACACGCGCATTTCCACTTCTACACAAGAGGACTCGGACCAAATGAGCTATCAGCTCTAGGACATGCACCTAGAGGAAGTATCTACACCAGTGGTACCTCAAGGAGCAATTACAAGAAGCAGATCAAGGGCACTCTTCCACAAATTCAGCTTATGGGTCGACAAGCTCCTAGAGGAAGATCGACTAAGGACAATGAGCCGCATTGGTTCATGAATTTCTCAGACGGCTCCCGAGTCAGCTCAAAATCCACTCCCGAGTCGGCTCAAAATCGGCTCCCGAGTCGGCTCAAAAACCGGCTCCCGAGTTGGCTCCAAATTGGCTTTCTAGTCGGCTTCCAGTCGGCTTCCAGTCGGCTCTAAGTCATATTCTGAGTTAACTCCTTAGTTTATCTTAGTAGCTTCTCACCCGTAAGGTGAATGTTTTACCTTCTTTACTTGCATTTTGTTTCACACCTGTCGATTTGATGGCCTCCTGGTTTTTTATTTTTCTTGCAGGTTTTACTTTCGATAGTAAGTATCTGCGGCCATAGTTGCAATGGTCTTTAAGGTAATACTTTTAATGCGTCTAGGCAAGCATTGAACTTCTGCCCAGGTATGCATTTAGTTAGGAAGTCTGCTGGATTTAGGGATGTGTGGACTTTGTGTAGTGTAATGTTGCCTTCGTCAATTACATCTCTCATAAAATGTAATCGAGTGTCTATATGCTTGGTTCTCTCATGGAAACCTCCATTTTTGGCCAACTATATAGCACTCTGTGAATCTGAAAATACTCTTACGTCATCTTGTTTAAATCTCAACTCACTAACAAAATCTTTAAGCCATAAGGCCTCTTTAAAAGCTTCTGTCAATGCCATGTATTCAGACGCGGTAGTAGACAAGGCCACAATGTGTTGGAGACCTTATTTCCAACTTATTGTGTTACCTTTTATCTTGAATACATATCCTGTAACTGATCTCAGTGTGTTGAGATCAGTTGCATAATCCGCATCACATAAACTTTTAACTTTGAAGTCTTGATCTTTAGTGAAAGTTAAGCTTTTATTCGCTGCTCCCTTTAGGTATCTCAATACCCACTTAACAGCTTTCCAGTGATTTCTTCCTGGTTTGCTCATAAACCTACTGATTAGGTCTACTGCATAACCCAAATCTGGTCTAGATCCCATCATTGCATACATCAAACTTCCCACTACTGAAGCATAAGGAACCTCACTCATGAGTTTTCCTTCTGTTTCTTCTTCCTCCTGACTTAAGCTTTTAAGTTTGAATTTTGGTCTAATTGATGTAACAACCGGTTTGCTTTCTGACATATTAAAAGTACGTAAAACTTGTTTCAAGTACTTCTTGTGTGACAGTGAATCCCTTTTTCTCTGTTTTTGATTATGTCTATGCCTAAGATCCTTGAGGCTGGATCCAGATCTTTCATGTCGTATTCCTTTTTCAAATTTTCTTTTATCATCTGAATTTTCTTTATGTCTTTGGGTGCTATAAGCATATCATCGACATATATCAGAAGATAAATCATGGGAGATGTGTCTGAGCCTTTTATGTAAACACACGGATCATGTGAGCTTCTCTAAAAACCTTGAGTTTTCATGAACTCATCAAATCATCTATTCCATTGTCTTGGAGACTGTTTTAATCCATATAAGGATTTCAACAGAAGATAGACTTGTCCTTCTTTGCCTTTTTCTGCAAAACCTTCTGGTTGTGACATGTAGATCTTCTCATCTAGGGTTCCATATAAGAATGTTGTTTTCACATCAAGTTGTTCCAACTCGAAATCTTGATTTGTGACTAGTGATAATAGAATTCTTATTGAAACATGTTTGACTATTGGGGCAAACACTTCTGTGTAATCAATTCCTTCAACTTGTGAAAAACCTTTAGCCACTAGTCTTGCTTTGTACCTAGGTAACTCAACTCCAGGAATAGCTTACTTGTAATTGAATACCCATTTACAACCGATTATTCTTTTGTTTGTTGGTTTTTCTACAAGTCTCCAAGTTTGATTTATGTTCAAAGAAATCATTTCATCTTTCATTACCTCTTTCTAGAATTTCCAGTCTTTACACCTTCTAGCTTCAAGATATGATTTTGGTTTATCCAAGTTTACTTCCTCGGCACACGCAAGTGCATAAGTAACACATTTAGAATCTCAAATCTTGATGGTTTCTTAATGTTTCTCCTCTCTCTATCTCTAGCCAGAATGTAATCATCAAGATTTCTGGCTCAATCTAGTTGTTATGACTTTTTTCATCGCCATCAGAATCTGAACTCGAATATACTTGTGTAGAATGTTCTCCATCTTGAGCTGTAGACTCTGAATTTTTAGAAACTCCACCTTGAACCATATGTTCTGGATCTGTCATTTTGACTATTGGTCCCTGAATTAAAGGTTACCCTTTTTGTAACCTTCTTGTCTTCTTTCATAGATTTAGATGTTTCTTTGTTAACATCTTCCTCATGAAAGATCACATTTCTGCTGATTGTACATGGCAGTTCATCCGGTAACCAAACTCTATACCCTTTTGTTCTTTGAGGATATCCCATAAAAATTCCCTTAACAGTTCTTGGGCTTGTTTTAGCTCGTGTTACATGAACATAAGCTGTGCACCAAAAAATCCTAAGATGGTTTAGATCTGGTTTATATCCTGTCCAAATCTCTTCCGGTAACCTGTAGTCAACAGCTGAACTTGGTGATCTGTTTACAAGATACACCGCTGTTGATACAGTGCCAAAAATTTCTGCTCCAATTTGGCATCAGTAAGCATACACCTCACTTTGTCCATGATGGTTCTGTTCATGCGTTTTGACACACCATTTTGTTGAGGTGTGTAGGCGTGCATGTCTTGTGTCTTTTTATTCCAGCTTCTTTGCAGAAGTTATCGAATTGAGTGTTGCAAAACTCCAGGCCATTTTCTATTCGTAGACATTTAACCTTCTTTTCTGTTTCTGTTTCAACATTTATTTTCCAATCTTTGAACTTCTGAAAAGTTTCATCTTTGGTCTTTAAAAAATAGATCCACACTTTTCTGGAATAATCATCAATAAATATTATGAAATATTGATGACCATCCAGACTTGGAACTACTAATGGTGACCCCCATAGGTCAGAATGTATGTATTCCAAGATATTATTAGAAGTATACTTTCCTTTTGGGAACTTCTATTTATGAGCTTTGCCTAACACACATGTTTCAGAAAACTCTAATGTCTTGACCTCTTTTTCTGTGAGGTACCCTTGTTTGACCAATGCATTCATCCCCTTTTGACTCATGTGCTCGAGTCTTGAATGCCACCTTTTAGAAAGGTTGATATTTGGTCTTGCCATCTCTGTTTTCCACTTACCACAGTTCCTTGTAAGTAGTAAAGACCGTCACTATATTTTACAGAAATGACTTTCTGGTCGCCCTTGTAGAATTAAACTTTGAAGTCTTTTCCTTCATATTTACATCCCATTTTTTCTAGAAGTCCATAGAAAATCAGATTTCTGCCCATGGCTGGCATATATCTTACATCCGTAAGTATGACAGTAGATCCATCATCGTTGAGGATTCTGACTTTTCCAATACTCTCAATATCGCTTGAGGTATTATTTCCCATTAAAACCTTTCCACCTTCTGTTTTCTTAAGGTCAAACAGAAATTCTTTGTTGGGCATAATGTGAAAAGTACATCCTGAGTCAAGAATCCATTCCTTTATGCTATCATGCTGACTTGCTGTGAGTACCATTGGCTCAGATGGTTCAGTAGCTATGTTTGCTGAATTTGTTACCTTGTTAGACTTCCGTTCAGGGCACTGGTTTTTGAAATGGCCTTCTTTTCCACAAATCCAACATTTTTTTGTGTATTTTGGTCATGACTGTGAACTAGATTTACTCTTAGATCTTCCTCTCCCTGCTTTGTCACCTTTCTTCTCAGTTCTGCCCCTGTTACCAACAAAGAGACCCTCGGCAATGTTCTTTGACTTTAATAACCCTTTTTCCTTCAGCTCTACTTCTTTAGAGTAGGCTGAACTGGTCACATCTCTTACTGTCAATGTATCCTT
Source organism: Pugionium cornutum (assembly GCA_018901935.1). Lineage (NCBI taxonomy): Eukaryota > Viridiplantae > Streptophyta > Magnoliopsida > Brassicales > Brassicaceae > Pugionium > Pugionium cornutum. The sequence continues at coordinate 12,274 of JAENJI010001123.1, read as the reverse complement.
TCCACTGCCATATTTAAGAGTATCCACCAATGACTCATATATCTTAGGTAAACTCGTTAGAATTTGAATGGCTTGATCTTCATCACTGATTTTGATGTTTAAACTTGCTAAATCTGCAACAAATTTCAAGAAAACATCTATGTTCTCCTCAATACTCTCGTCTTCACTCATTCTGAAACCTGCAAATTTTTGTTTCAGATATATTCTATTTGTCAGTGTTTTGGTTTGGTACTCAGTCTCAAGTGCTCTCCACATGCTCTTTGCTGTTGGTTCCTACCATACTTTCCTGAGAATTAAATCAGACAGACTCATGCTGATTAAATTTTTTACTCTTAGTTACTTGTATTGTTCCTTTGGATCTGGTTTCACATCCTCCGGTTCGTCAGCCCTTGTCTCATCTTCCTTAGAGAGAGGTTTCTCCTTCAGAACTGAACCCAAACCAATGATTTCTAACTCACATAGCACCTTGTACTTCCACAAACCAAAATCACATTTCCAATCAAATTTCTCCACTTCAAATCTTCCAAAAGTAGGTTCCATGATAGGTTTGATTTTGATTTGATTGTTTTGATTTTTCAACAGGTGTACAACACGTTGCTGATTAAGAGATCCTTAAAGAAGAATACCTACCAAGAAAGATAAGTATTCTTTATTTTTAAATTTTTATCTCTGTCTGTCTTTTTCCTGTCTTAGATCTCCTCCTAAGGTTCTGATACCACTGTTGAGAAAAGAACCTCTTTGGCAAACGTATTCTATGAGAATAATAACACAAATGTTTTGAGTTTTTCTCTAACTTGAGAATAATTTCCTTTTTATTAATCTCCTGGAAGAATACAACTTAGCCCCAAAAACGTGTTTATGAAAGCTTAAGAAAATACCTACTCCTAAAACGCATATTTATATGAGTTTATTGTATACAAATATTAGAGTTTATGAATTTGTGATTATCTCCTAAAATTTGTATGTTTATCTTATAGGTATTTGGCAAAATCTGGAGTGAGCAATCTGAATTTCCGTAGGTCCAATAAGAAAACATCCTAGCCCAATAAATAGATCCATAGATCTTGGAGACTTGAAAAATAAGTAGCACTATGGTCTGACAAAAAAAATTAAAGAGATTGGATTACTATTTTTCTAATACCATGAAAAAAATTGTGAATTGATAATTTTTATTGAGATAGTTGAAGGAATTTACAGATACAATAGTGAAGAAGATATGAATCCAATAAATATATTCAATGGATTGTAAGAGATGAAAAGATAAAGAAATTTATATCTTTCACTACAAAAGGCTAATATTATGTTTCACTCGTTTTACAGATTTAGACTATTCCAAATACTTCTTTATTTCTTAGAGATTTTAGTTTTGCTTCTTTTTTGTGATTGGCCAATCATCATTTTACATATATTTTTCCAATAAATTTTATTTTACTGCGGTTAATGATTGATCTTTATCGATTAATCGATCTCCTTAGTTATTGTTTGCACTGTTCAATTTACACACATTGGAACGATCGATCCCTCTCTGGTCCATTTGATCTCACAGGCTTCTGAACAACCAAATCGATCAGTCTCTCTCTAGTCCGATCAATTTCCTAGGTCAATGTTCGAACTGCTCGATCTGCACATATAGGATCGATTGGTCCATCACTGAACCGACCGATCCTCCAAATTTATGTCTATAATCTCAATCTTCTTCTTTTTTTTATTGTCAAAACTCCAATTAAATCATAAACTTACAAAATTCCTCGCAAAAAGCTCCAAAATTGATGTGATAATAACACCTACTAAACAAATTGTGTAACGCGTTAAATATGACATACATCAATAGTCAGATAGAGGACGAGTACATGACAAGTCCGTTAATGCTCGTAATTTATGTGGAATAAGATAGATGACTAATATATGACAATCTCAATAATATATGTAAACTGGCTAACGAGCTAAATGTGGTGGAAGATATTTCGAAATAAATTACTAGTCTTATGTTAAAATTGTGATGTGACAAGTGTGATATGATATATGTTGTGATATGAATTGTCTATTATTATCATGATTTAAATCATGATATGCATATTCTAGAGTTAATATTTTTTATATAGTTGGTTAGTAGTGTTGGGATCATGTGATCGTAGATAGTCTTTCTCACTTAATAATTCATTTGCTAACCCTCGTTTAGTGTGTATTCAAGTTAAGGCACGAGCCTAAGATTCAAGATTATCATGAACGGATGTTACATATTAATATTGAATCAAAAATTGCATTTTGTAAATTGATCTTATTTTCTAATTATTGAATCCAACATTGCATTTTGTAAATTGTTCTTATTTTCTCTGATTTCACCAACCCTTGGCAAGCATAGGCAGATGAAAACATTACTTCTTAATCATCATTATATATCATCTATATTCTTATGTTTTAGTTTCTTTATGTTGAATTTGTTGGTTATAACAAGTTCACCCTGAAGTTACTCAAGAGGTGAAGAAGGACAATATAGTACAAGTGAAAAAGGGGAAAACAGAAAGAAAGAGGGCACTGTTTTCTCAGGAGAAAAGGAATGAATGTTTTAGGAAATTAAGGCAACAAGTCTCTATCTTTGAAGTACTCTCTCACAGAACAATCAGGGAATGGTTACCTTGAGAAATGGCCATTCAATCTGTGAGTTGAAGTCAACTCAAGAAGTCGACATACACACTGCATATGTCAGGAACAGAAGACTAACCCTAGTGTATTCTTAAATTGTAATATTCAAATGTAATTAATGATATAAGAACATGTAAAAGGGTACAAGGGGAATTTGAGTGAGAAACAGAGAGCAAACAGGAGAGTTGAGAGAACTTGAAATCAAATGTCCTAGAGCTTATAGTTTTTGAGCTAAGAATTTTTAGTGGATTTCTGAGTACTAACTTCAGCGAGATGTATGGGTTCCTTTTGGATCCTGAACTCGTTAAATCTCTGTATCCAAATCTTCTATTCTCTTCCTTTTCTTCCTTCAAAATCGTTCTCTGAAAAGAAAAGAAACCACACATAAGTTAAACACTTTTAAACTCACTGTCAAGTTCATACATTTGTTCACAAATTAGTATCAGAACCATTCTTTCGTAATGTTTTTTGGAAGAACAGATATGGAAAAATTCGATGGTGGAGAAGACTATATGTTGTGTAAAGAGAGGTTACTAGCTCACCTTGAAATGCTAGGACTACTGGAAGGTCTAGAATAAGAGGGAGAATTCAGAAATAGAGGCGTCAACTGTAGGAACTGGTGAACAAGCTTCAGTGTCTATGCAACCTACTGAAACTACCACAAGTAAATAAGTAGACAAAGCTCTAAAAGAAAAGAGGGGGAAGGCAAGATCGACAATCATTTTGAGTGTTAGAGACAATGTCCTAAGAAAAATCATCAAGAAAAAAACTGTTGTAAATATGATCAAGGTTTTAGACCACCTTTATTTGGCTAAGTCACTGCCAAATAGGATATACTTGAAGCAGAGATTTTATAGCTACAAGAAGAGTGATTCAATGAATATTGAAAAGAACACAAATAATTTTTCTAAGCTCATTGCAGACTTAGAAAATGTTAAAGTCACTGTTTTAGAAGATGACCAGGCACCAAAGCAATTCGACCAAGTTAAAGAGACACTGAAGTATTGCAAGATAACTTTTTATTTAGAAGATATTCACATTGCTATAAGGTCAAAGGTTCTTGAGCTTGGAACAAGTGAAAAACTGGTCAGAAACAACTCTCAGGGGCTGTTCTTCAAGATAGAGGAAGAACAGACAAGAGAGGGAAATATTTTGAAAGAAGCAAGAGTAAATAAAGGTCAAGATTTTGAACAGGAAACAAAGTATGTTGGATCTGTGGTAAAGAAGGGCATTAAATAAAACCATGTTCTGTGTGGAAACAAAGAAGTAAGCCAAGAGATAATATATCAGAAAAAGGAGAAGCATCAACTATTATCTCAGAAATGACTAATGTAGCAGCATTGGTTGCATCTTATGCCCTCATCATTTATCCTGAAATAACAAGAGAGACATGGATACTTGACACTGGATGCTCTTTTCATATGACCTGTAAGAGAGAGTGGCTGCTCGACTTCAAAGAAATAAATAGTGGTAAAGTCAGAATGGGAAATGACACATTTTCATCAGTTAGATGCATGGGGAACATAAGAATAGAAATGGAGATGGCTCAATAATTCTTCTCATAGTAGTAAGGTACGTTCCTGAAATATCTAAAAATCTCATCTCATAAGGAACTCTAGAAGATAAAGGTTGTTGGTTTCAATTTAAAGGAAGAGTTCTAGATGTAGTAAGAGACAACAAAATCCTTTTAACTGGGAAGAAAATGAACACTCTATATTTTCTGCAAGGCACTACTGTCTATGGTGAATCACATTCTGCAGAAACACTAAGTGATGATATAAAGTTGTGGCATAGTCGACTTGGTCACATTGGTGCAAAAGGATTGGAAGTGGTAGTGAGAGGAGGTTTTCTGGAAAAGGTTAGAGTGAATGAATTGAGGTCTTGTGTGTAAGAATATTGAGATTATAGAGGAGAAATGTGAAGAATTGAATCTGAAAACTCAAAGAGAAGTATGAGAAAATGAGAAATGACTTAGACTTTTGGAGAAGAATCTCCTAAGAGTATATAATACATTGAGTCTTTACAGCCCTTTTATAGAGGATTTACAATGTGAACACAAAAGAAAACGAATTCAAACTTGTGGATGAGTTTGAATAGAGGAGGAGCCTGTAAACAACCAATGAGAAGAGAGGAGACAGCATGGGCATGACTGTTTGGTGTGGTTGCCAAGACTGTGTGCAGCATGGGCATGACTGTTTGGTGTGGTTGCCAAGACTGTGTGCAGCATGGGCATGACTTTTTCACCTTGATTCTTCTCCCAAGGTAGCTATTTAACCATTTCAACCATGTGGTTAATAATAACCCATCCTTTTTCATTTCCCTTGTTATTCAAACTGAATTTTCGTGCTCACACTTGCCTTGTAGGTCAAGATAGGTCTTATTTGATTTTCCTATGTCAATATTGTGAAAAATGTATCCTCGGAAAGTCACACCATGTAAGCTTTGGTTATGCTCAACATGTTACAAAGGAGAAAATGGACTACATACACTCAGATCTTTGGGGTTCACCCTCAGTTCCATTATCTCTAGGTAAATGCCAGTATTTCCTTACATTCATAGATAATTTTCACACGGAAAACATGGATTTACTTCATCAGAAACAAAGATGAAGCCTTTAAGCAATTTAATGAATGGAAAGTGCTAACTGAGAATTAGCAAAACAGGAAGCCAAAGGCACTTAGAACAGATAATGGCCTTGAGTTTTGCAACTCAGAATTCGACACATCTACAAACAGAAAGGTGTAATGAGGTATAGAATTTTTGCTTATACTCCACAGCAAAATGGAGTTGTTGAAAGGATAAACAGAACCATACTCAATAAGGTGAGATGCATGCTCAATGAATCAGGGATGGGAAAGCAATTTTGGGCTGAAGCAGCTGCAACAGTAGTGGTATTGATAAACAACAGTCCAAGTTCTGTAATAGAATTTATGATTCCAGATGAGAAATGGACTGGTCATCCACCTAAGTACAAGGGTTTGAGAAGATTTGGGTCAGTAGCATTTTTTCATTCAAATCAAGGTAAGCTGAATCCTAGAGCTGAAAAAGACGTGTTCTTGGGTTATCCAATGGGAGTAAAGGGATTCAAGATTTGGTTGTTAGAATACAGGAAGTGTATAGTCTCGAACGATGTTGTTTTTTAGGAAAATATGATGTATTAGGACATTCAGACTCAAAACCCTGAGTTGAATACACATAATAGTAGTGAAAGAGGTATACTTAGCATCCGATTAGAAGGACTCACTGAAGAATCAACAAAAAAGAACAATGAAGAAATCAACGATCATAATCAAGAAGATTCACATGAAACAAATAAAAAGCATGATTCCACAAAAAAATCAAAGCAAAAGAAGCAAATTTCGAATTACCATAACCCTAAATTTTTTGACTGATTGGGGTTTTATAACCATACTTTAGAAATCGAACAAATGAATGGTAGGAATGGATAAAGGATGAATATCCACACAAGATAGACATTTGAATCACTCAAATTTGTTAAGAAAATGAAAGAGTTATGAAGGATTAAATTTTTAGGTTTAATGGGAGAATTTTCGGATGAACGGGAAGGAGCAGGGTGGGGAGCACTATAAGAAAACACGCGTTTTGCTACCATGCATGTGGTCGAAAATCATTCGTCACAAATTTTTGTAGTCATAAATTAGTAGCAAATTTGTGACTAATTTGCGAACACGGTAATAGTTGCGACCAATTAGCAACCAAATATTGGCCACGGAGTTTGCGACTACTTTGGACTGCAATGTAGTAACAAAGTTTGCGACCAATTTGCCGCTACATCCGTGGTTGCAAAAACCATGATCGCAAAATGATAACAAAAGTTTATGACCATTTTGCCACCATGTTTACAACCGTGGTCGCAAATCGGTCGCAAATAAATCACAAAATTTTGTGATGACTACGTAAGTGTGGTCGTACATCGGTCAAAAAGTCTTGTGAGCGATTTGTGACTACACTTAAGCATGGTCGCAAATTGGTCACAAGATTTTATAACCAATTTATGACCACGGTGCTTTCGATATAAACTGTGATCGCAACTTGGTCACAAATAGTTGCGAGCAATTGGCGACCACAGTGTTTTTGATATGAACTGTGGTCACAAATTGGTTACAAATAGTTGCGACCAATTTGTGATAACAATTCTATTTTAGTAAAAAAATACACGTGGTCGCAAATTGGTCACAAATATTTGTGACCAATTTATGACCAATTTGCGACCACAAACAAATTATTTTATCAAGAAAAATAAATAATTAATTAAAATATTTTAAAATTAAAATTAAAAATTAGTATTTTTAATTTTTAATTTTCCAATATTTTAGCTAATTATTTATTTTTATAATAAATATTTCTATTATAATAAAATAATAAATATTTCTTTTAATTATTTGTTAAAATATAAAGAAATTATTAAAAGAAAAATAATAAAATTTATTAATAAAAAAATTCAAATTACAAACAAATAAAAATAAAAATTAATTTTTTGTAGACGAAAATTGAAATCAGATGGCGAAAATGTAGGTGAAATGTTCGACGGTCCAGCTGGCGCATTGTTATCATGCATAAACGACACGAAAACGGGATCCGTCCGTTGAAAATAACCGACGATCACCTCAAAGTTGTTTATGTGGTTTTGGTTTTCTTTTTCGCAAGCTGCCTACTCTCTATGTTCCTCATCGAACCATTTCTCCATTCGCCAATTTGCTTCCATCATCTGTGCATTCTGTTATTCAATCCGCGTATTTCTTGCGACTTGTTCTTCAATTTGTCGCTGTGCGACAAGTAATTGATCCTGAAGCGTAAAAAAGTCGGATGTAGTCGATGAGAAGCCACTACGCCTTTCTGACCTGTGAATGTCGGTTATCTGCAACAAAGAACTACAAAATAATTTTAAAAAAATAGGATAAAAAAATTTAGTGTAAATAAAAAAAATATTTTTATAAAAAATTTTATACCTAAATGAAGATCTTGTTCTACTCGTCTTGGTTCATATCAATTCGACAAAAAGTATCGTCGGACGTTTCCGTTTGATCGATCTCCACGATCGCCATCTTTTTTTGGATGTTTCGTTCGTATGCTTCACCAATTTTTTTTGCTTTCAAATCGACATACGAACCATGCTCCCGAGTGTGAGTTTTTATAAAAACTTCACCAATTAAGACCGGTCGTTCCAAATTATTTTTCTAAATTTTGAAATAAATTATTAATAAATAACAATTAAATTTAAATTTACATATGTAAACTATTTACCATTTCCTGTTGGATTTGGGTGTACAGTATTTGGCCCGACAAATGCTTGTGCGGACCTAGGCCATCCTGAGAGGAGTTGTGGTTATTGGAGGATTTACTACTCCTCTTATTCGATGTTTCTGTTTTCTAATAGTGTTTCATTATTTTGTACAAACTAGGGGAAATCCACCTTTGTCGGTTGTAGAAACCGTGTTCTGCATCCTTTTCATCTGTTTTACACAGACGGATTCAAAATCTTTCCATACCACCAAGGTGTTCACAGAATCCGAGGTGTTCACAGGATCCCACGTGTACGATTGCTTGCAAATTTAAAATTTATTAACTTTATTAATTATTAAATTTTATTAAATAAAAAATTAAAAAATATACTTACCGCAAATTTGATGAAGTATTTCTCCTGTCGTTCAGTTGGTACGACCGTCCAGCTGTAATAGGGGACGTCAAATTTGTTTTTCAAATTTATTGAAATTTGATGGGTTATAACCCCTTTGTCCCGGTCAAACCTAATTAATTAAATGTAAAAAATATAAATAATTTAAATAAATATTTACAAATATTTAATTTTAAATTTAAATTATTTATTTATAATTAAGTATTTATAATATATATTTTTATATTTATTAGGGCAATTGACTAAAATAATAATATTTCAAGTTTTGGTTCCAAATATAGGAGTAATCATTTAAATTTCCAAAAATCATATAAATTAAATACTAAAATAATTAAAAAATTCTTCCTAATAAAAAAATTTAAACCCTAAATTAGAAAAAATGAACCGAAACATTATGTTTTAATTTTATATATAGATTATTTAAGATAAATAATTATTTTCACATAATAATTTGTGTTAAATAAATGGAAGATAAACTTAAATAAATGGAAGGTAAATAATTATTTTCAGATAATAATTTGTGCTAAATATTTTTGGAATTTTATGTTTAGTGTGCTAAATAAATGGAAGATAAACTTAAAATGGTGTTATTTTAGGGTATTACTCTATTTGTTATTTATTTTTATGAAATAAAAAAAACTAATTAAAAAAAAATGTACCATGTTGTGTTCGGTGTTGGCACATGAGAGAGTACAGTCAAGTACTGGTCCCACCCCGGGATTTATAACAAACTATCAAGTGTGATAGTTTGTTCCCTCGTATCTATTTTGGAAGCCAGAACCTCTTACTCCTCATGCTCCTATGCTTCTTGAAACCGAGGAGACGGATCGGTTTCAACAATCATGTGAGGAGTGAACGTGTACTACAAAGGAAGGTGGGATGCCATTCTATAAGCGGCGGGTGAGGGGTTTGATAAGACAGATGAGTTACGGCTGGAAGACGATGAGATTTGTCGTCTTCCACGACCTCTCAATGATCTGTTGCTACTTACCATGATGAAATTCAGGTTTTTGGTTGGGAAAATGTTTGAAAGTTGTTTGAGAGGATTTTAGAGTATTTTTGGTTGTTTGAATTGTAAAAATGAGGGGAAAAAGTCACGTATATATAGAAAATATTTGCGATCACGAACCTGGTAGCAAATCAGTCGCAATGTCCAAAATCGTATAGGTGATCACAAATCAGTCATAAATTTAATGGAAATATGATTCTAACAAAAAGGAAAGTCGAAAATTGCAATGCAAGAATGATTCTAGAATCTAGTGATGCACGTAGGAACTAGATGCACTCGGTATGAACTTAGATGTTATTTTTTTTTTATTTTCTTGAATGAACTTAAACTAATGCAAGAACAAGAAACAAAACAAGTTAAGGGATAGAAACAACCTGGTTTAGGAGCTTTAAGCTCTAATACCAAAATGATACAAACCTCGATTCAAGGCTTATATGCGTGTGGGCTGTGTGAAGAAGGTTAGGTGAGAAACTCGACCTTAGAAATCTTGGATAGGGGTTTTTGGGTTGGTATTCGATGGAGGGGTGAAGTGAACCACACGAGGGGTGATGAACCTCGTGATAAATCACAAACTTAGAGTTAGGAGGGCTGGTCTCAACTAGGTTCTAAGCGCACAAGTCTCTCTTGAGAGAAAGCTCGTAGGGAAAAAGTTCTAATTTATTAATAATCAAAAAGGTTGTCGAACTACAATGCTGGAAGGAGCCTTATTAATATGCTCGACAGGTTGACCTTCTAGGGTCGACTCAAATAAAGAAAAGGAAAGTTTACAAAAGTGCACAAATGGAAAATATACAAAAGTGTATAACCGAAAAAAGACCTATTCCTAAAATGTCTTTGACTCAAGAAATGTAAATATTCTAGATCCTACACTGCAAAACAGAAAGAGGCAAATATTCGAATTGAAAACTTACCTTACTTACCTCACGGCCAAGAAATGAAAGGTGGCCATCCTTGTGGCATGCACGCGCCTTGCTCCTAGTCTTCGACTTGGAGTAGGGTTAGGAATCTTTGGGCCCTGACCTCTCTTGCCACTAAAGCCCAAGTCTCTGAAGTCCCTTGCATTGTTGAGAAGCCTTTGGATTCTTCTTTGCATTATTGGCCCAATGTCCTTAGTCGATCTTCCGCTAGGAGCTTGTCGACCCATAAGCTGAACTTGTGGAAGAGTGCTCTTGATCTGCTCCTTGTCATTGCTCCTGGTGGCACTACTGGTGTAGAGAATTCCTCTAGATGGATGTCCTGAAGCTGGTAGCACTACTGGTGTAGAGAATTCCTCTAGATGCATGTCCTGAAGCTGGTAGCTTGTCTGGTCCGAGTTTCCATGTGTAGAAGTTGAAATGCTCGTGTACTCGGCTGGATCGGCTGTACTGGCTGGAATGTGCGAGGTTATTTTGAGAGATTCAAACTCCCTTGGTTCACCTTTGATCGTGTGATTCGATCAAAACCCCCTCCTTTTAGCTCCCTTGTCCGCTTAAGCCAAGAAAGATTCTCGATCTTGCGAGTCACGGTCGTACCGCTTGTTAGATTGATATTCAATCTTACATCAGCCAGCAATGCCGATCGGTCCAGTCCTATTGGTCGAGGGTCCGACGGTACCGCTTGGGCCGGCAGACGTGCCAAATGGCCCGGCTGTCTCGGGTAAGCTTCCTGGTCAGCCAGTCTAGTCTCCTGGCTGGACATACGACATGATGTCCTCATCAGGGGGGGGGGGTGCCAAGTATTTAAATAGAGAGACTTACCTGGATATTGGTGTCGATCGACACTAGGTGGTGGTGTCAATCGACACCCTTGTTTGGTCGTCACTGCTTCGTGATGCAAGTATAGTGTCGATGGACACTGATCCTTGGTGTCAATCGACACCATGAGGTTGTCGACACCTGCATGACACCTTCTCGATATTTTAACTTTGGAGCTCGATTCTGCACCATGTCACGGGTACAGTGTCGATCGAAACTGATGTGTCTTCGTTTTTCTCTGTTTCACAAAAATGAAAAATGCACCGAAACCAAAAACCAAAAATAAAAACGAAATATGTTACCTCCCACCATGTGCTTGTTTTCAGTAATTAGCTTGACTCTATCTAGACATAAGAAATTGGGGGATCCGATAACAGAATATTGTGTCCATCCAGAATTTTGGTATGAGCGTTGACCGTTCACGGTAAATTCCTTGCCTTCAAGATCTAATAAGAAGACAACTCCATATGGTTGGACCTCCTTGATGGTAAAAGAACCTGACCAACGAGTAAAAAATTTTTGAGGAACAATTGTAAATGAGAATTGTATAGAATTAACTGGTCATTCGGTTCGAAATGGCGAGCGATGATTTTTTGGTCATGATATGCTTTTGTGCTCTCTTTGTAGAAATTCGAGTTCTCATATGCATGATAGCATATCTCTTGTTGGTTTGAATCAATCTCCTCTCTACAACACACTTAATGTCAAAATTTATCATCTTTAATTTCTAAGCTGCATTATCCTCCAACTCAACCGGAAGATGATATGCTTTTCCATATAATAGATGGAATGGTGTCGTGCCATGTGATGTCTTGAACGCAGTTCTATACACCATAGTGAGAATAACTTTGCAAAGTAGTCTTTGCGAGTTTTTCCAACTGTCTTCTCTAGTATTTCCTTCATTTGTCTATTGGAGAGTTCAACTTGTCCACTCGTCTGCAGGTGATAAGGAGTTGTCACTCGATATTGAACACCATGCTTTTTGAGTAGTTTTTCGAAAACTTTATTGATGAAATGGGAACCTCTATCACTGATCTCCACTCTAGACACTCCAAATTTGGGAAAGATTATGGATTTGAACGTCTTCATCACCACAGACGCATCATTTGTTGGACTAGCAATCGCTTCAACCCCACTTAGAGGCTTAATCCACTACAGCTAAGACGTACTTTTTTCCATATGATGGAAGAAATTGTCCCAAAAAATTGATTTCCAGTAGTCAAAAACCTCGAC
>JAENJI010001122.1:0-65117 GCA_018901935.1 Pugionium cornutum | reverse complement strand
GAGAGAGAGAGAGAGAGAGAGAGAGAGAGAGAGAGAGAGAGAGAGAGAGAGAGAGAGAAAACCTTACTGTGGGACAAGAGAGAGAGAGACGACGATAAGAGAAAGAGTTACGGCGATAAGAGAAAGAGTTACAGCGAGAGAGGATATGATGGCGAGAGAAAACCTAACCATGAGAGCGAGAGAGATGGCAAGAGACAGAAAATGACAGCAAGAGAGCAAGAGAACATTACCGCGAGAGCAAGAAAGACGGTGAGAGATCGATGACTAGAATATCGGAAACAGAGTAGACGGTGGCGCGAGAGAAATGGTTTTTTTTACCTCAAAAATAAGTGATAAATTATTAGGGTTTGGCATATAAAGTGGTATTAAAAATCAGTTAGGTAAAACTGTTGAATCAGGGTTTCTTAAAATTTCTGGTTTGTGCAGATTTCTCGCGAAGTTTGTTTTGTTAATAAAATAGAAGGCAGACTCTCGCGAAGTCTACTTTGTAAATAAAATTCAAAACAGACTGCTCGTGAACTCTACTTTTTAAATGAAATACAAAGAAGACTTCCCGAGAAGTCTGCTTGATAACAAAAATACAAAGCAGACTTCCAGAGAAGTCTGCTTTGTACATGTCGGTAAGGTTAAATTGAAATTCCGGTTTGGTAAAAATTTTAGTTTAACCGAAGCGAATTTCCAAAGCAAACTTCCCGAGAAGTCTTCTTCCTAAATTTTGGTAAGGTTAAATTGAGTTCTGGTTTGGTGAAATTTCTTTTTTGTGCATACTTCTAGAGAATACTGGTTTGAAGATTCGATACGATACCGGTTGGTTAATTTTTGGTTTGTGCATAATTATAGAGAAGTCTGCACAACTCTAAACTCTAAATTAAAGGAAACCAATTTAATTGAATTTAATTTCCGGTTTGTGCATATTTTTTTGGGAAGTTTGCTTTGTTAAATCTATGACGAATATCTCGAGAATTTTGCATAATCCTAAACTTTAAATAATAATTTTCACTAAATATGCAAAAATTTTATTAAAAAATAGATGAATATGTTAAAGATATGTAAGTAAATGTAAAATTCAAATAATTTTCCTTTAAAAATTTGTAAATCTAAATTTTCAAACTTATGACATGATATTTCAAAGTATAACATGAATTCTCTACACAAACATCAACTATTAACCCACTAACACATAACAACAAACATAATCTGTGGCAGACATCTCGAGAAGTCTGCGTAACCCTAAATCCTAAATAATAATTTTCACTAAGTATGCGAAACTTTTGTTAAAAATGGTTGAATATGTTAACGATATGTAAATAAATACAAAAATCAAATAATTTTCTCTTAAAATTTTGTAAATCTAAAATTTCATGCTTATCATATGATATTTCAAATTCTAACATGAATTCCCTATTTACAAACATTTTACATATTTCACGATTTTTATTTAATTTAGATAATTTATTTACAAAGCAGACTTATCAATAAGTCTGGGGTTTTTTTTTGTTTACAAAGCAGAATTCTTGAGAAATATGATTTGTTTCTATTACCGAAGCAAACTTCTTGAGAAATCTGTTTTGATCCCAAAAAAGCATGCAGAGACTGAAACGTAATTGATATTTCTACATTTTTTTAGTGTCTACTTTGATCCCAAAAAAGCACACAAGGAGTGAAACGTAATTGATATTTCGACATTATTTTTTAGTCAAAAAGAGTGTTTTATAATTTTTCTACCCTCATACGTTAGTTTTGCAAGAACTTTTTTATGGGAGTTAAACTTGAATTTGCAGGTAAATTTTAGGTCATTTTTAATAATTTAACGATTGTAATTATTAAAGTAACTTATATAATTTTATATTGTTTTGGAGGTGGCAAATATGCATAATCACTAGGCTATATTTTTGCGCGAACAAGAAGGTAGCACAAGAGGGAACATTACTAGTGGATCGTCTCGACAACGATCTTCTGGTTTGGAGACAGTTCCGGAGATGGTTCCAGAGACCTTGACACCGACTCCAGAAAATAAAATTTTATTTTATTTAAATTATTTTAAAAAAAAATTTAAAATATCTTTTACTTTATTTAATTATCACTATTTCGATGATATTTAGCATGAAATTAGCGTCGATCATTGTCGCTATTGTGATGCTAAGTAGCGTCAAATTATAGACAAAGTTATTATCGTCGACTTTATGACGACTAGGAAAATCGATCACCCTACAAAGTTGTCCACATAAATCAGATGTAACTTAACGTCGGATTACCAATGATAGTATAATATTCGCAGCTGCGTCAGTAATTCATTGGTGATTCGTTGGATATGACCATTGAAATACCAACGTATTTTACAATGCTGTTCTATGTCGGTATTATGACGCAACACCGTCACTAACCATATACAATGACGGTTTAGTGACGAATCAGGCCATCACTAAAGAGGATGTTTCTTTTAGTGTGTTTAGATAGGTTTTGCAATAAAATAAATCGAAATTCAAAATGTGGATTGAATGGTCACACATTAGTTGTGGAAAGATTACTGATATTATACACGAAGACTACTAAATGTTGATTGAAAGATATTACACCCAAACAATTAGTTTCAAAAGGGAATCAATCTTAAAGAAAAGAAATTGTTTTATTTGTAAACTTGAATTATCAAATTTACAAGTGAAAACCCCTATTGATAGTGCTATAGGGCATGAAAGGAGTCTAAAGCATTAAAATAGTTACAATTACAAGGTACAACCTGACCAAATATCAATTAAAATTACTAGTAGTCTTGACCATGAATGTAGACACTTAATGTTGCCAATTTGGATCATATTGAAGTGGACTCGTTTGGATTTTAAACAACAAATTGCTCTGGCTGTAATATGATGCATTTGTCTCATTAAAACCCATACCAAGAAAACCCAATGGGAAAAAATATGGATAGGGAAAAAATATGGATAAGGAAAAAAGAGTATAAATTGATCACATACCTATTTTTATGTTTTCTTGGGCATGTAGTAATTCAGAGTGTTTTAGAAACTTTTCCATTTAATCCCAAGTGAATTTGTAGTGCAATTTCCTTGTTGAATAGGCTGTTGATTGGCTCTTTGAATTTCTTGGTCTTGGCTTGGGTTAATGGTCTATATGGTAGTGTAAGAGTTCTCCATGTTCCATTGATTCATTCCTACCCAAGAGGTTTTCCTTTTGTGTGCTTTCCATACTTGTATCATCCTCCTCCTCTTGAAAAAGATTTGACCTCAAATCTGGTTCATCTGCAATGAAGGGTAAAAGGCCGGAAACGTTGAAGATTGAACTCACATTATATTTACTTTGAAGATCAATTTGGTAGGAATTTTTGCTGATCTTGAAAGATCCATCGATTCTGGGCATAAGCTTAAAAATTTTTTTTCAGCTGGAAATCTTTATTTTCTCAAGTGAACCGACACGAGGTCTCCCACCTCAAAGACCACTTAATTTTTCCTTTTGTTGGCCTTTCTTGCATACTGTTGGGTTATGGTTTTAATATTCTTCCTTGTATTCTCATGGATCTGTTTAAAAATCTCAGCCTTTCTTTTCCATCAATACTAGCTCTTTCAGTTAGAGGCATGTTAGATACAAAGGAGATATAGGATTAAAACCGTAAACAATCTAAAAATAGAGAATACTTAGAAGTAGAATGTGTAGAATGGTTATATCAAATTCAGCATGTTGTAAACATTATTCCCATGTTTTAAGATTTCGTTTGATTAATATACGCAATAAAGTAGATAAAATTCTATTAAATACTTTAGTTTGACCATCCGTTTGTGGGCGACATGTTGTAGAAAATAAAAATTTAGTTCTTAACTTAGACCAAAGAGTTTTCTAAAGGTAATACTAGAACTTACTATCTCCATCAGAAACTATGGTACTAGGCATTCCATGCAAAGGAATTACTTCTTTAAAGAACAGACTAGCTATATGCAATGCATTATCAGTCTTGACATGCTATAAAATGAGCCATATTAGAGAATCTATCAACCACAACAAAGATAGGAAATGACTCTTTACTTGGACATTCTTTTTACCTTCTTTGTATTTTATGACATATGGAAATGTCTCAATGAACTCAATCCACCGTGCATGCCTTTTCCTCAGGTTATGTTGGCCTTTCATGCATCACCAACTCTTAAGGCCACAAGTATTATTTCCAAGTTTCTAAATCTCGTGCTAATGCATACAACTCCTTTTCATAAGTGAAGTAGTTCAGAGTAACTCCTCCAAGTTTTCACTACAATAAGCATGGGCTTGTAATCCTACATTAAAACACCTCCAATCCCACTACTAGAAGCATCACATTCAAACTCAAAAGTTTTAAAAAAATTAGGTAATACAAAACAGGAGCATGAGTGAGCTCTTTTAAGGATTGAAATGCTTCATCCTGAGCTGATTCCCACTTGAATCCAACATCTTTCTTTATTACTTCAGTGAGTTGTGCAGCTATAGTGCTAAAAATCTTTCAAAAATCGCCTATAGAATCTGGCAAAACCATAAAAAGTTCTTAATTCTCCTACTGTCTTTAAACTTGTCCAGTGTCTAATGGCTTTTTCCTCTCTTCATCGACCTTGATGTCATCAGAACTTACCAAAAAACATAGGAACACAAAGTTATCTATACAAAAGTGCATTTCTTAAAGTTGGCAAAGAGTTTTCCTTTTTAAGAACACTTAGGACATATTTTAAATGATTAATATAATCTTCTCAGCTCTCACTGTAAACTAACATGTCATCAAAGTAAACTACAACAACAAAAATTCCTATGTATGCTCTAAGGACATGATTCATTAATCTAATGAAAGTACTAGATGCATTTGTTTAGCCCAAATGGCATACTAACTATTCATATAGCCCATGTTTAGTTTTAAAGGTTGTTTTCCACTCATCACCTTCTTTAATTCTAATTTAGTGATGTCCACTTTTAAGATCAATATTAGAAAAGACGCTAGAACTAATAAATTCATCAAACATATAATCTAATCTAGGAATAGGATGGTGATACTTCACTGTGATATTGTTGATTTCTATACAATCAACGCACATGTGTCAACTACCATCTTTCTTAGGCACAAGAAAAACTGCTATAACACATGGACTAGTGCTTTCTCTTATATGTCCTTTCCCCATGGCTCTTCTACTTGTTTCTACAACTCCTTTTCTCTCTACGGAGTTGGTTCTATATGCTGGTCTGTTGGGAAGTGAAGCTCCTTGTACAAAGTCGATTTGGTGCGCTCAATTCCTCTGATTGGTGGAAGCCCATTTGGATCAGAGAACACATCTTCAAATTCCTGAAAAGACAAGTCACTTCACTCGGTAATACTGTGGCAAGGTTAGTTAAGCCCATAAGAGCTTCTTTATAGATAAAAAAAAATAACATGTTATTGTAAGAAGAGAGTCAGTCTTCTTAACTCCAAAAAAACTTGAGTACTTCTTGTTCTTGTTCTCACAACTTCTTTCACTCATAGTGTTTATAATTTCCTTTGAAGTTCCAACTATTTTTCTTTGCTGCACCACAACTGATCTTGGTACACCTCCTGTAAGGTCATAGGAACAAGTGTGATCTTCTAACCTTTGTGTTCAAATGAGTGTTGGTTGGTGTAACTATCATGAATGACCTTTCGATCAAACTACTATGGTCTTCTAAGCAAAATGTGGCAAACATCCATTGGTAAAACATCTCAAAGGATCTCATCTTGGTACTTGCCAATGGTTAAGGTACCTTGACTTAGCTGCTCACCTTCATTTCGCCTCACTCATTAAGAGATTGAAGCTTATAAGGCTTTGGGTGCTTGAAAAATTCCAGACCTACACTACAAAAAAACATATGTTTCCCTACGACGATATTTGTCGGAAATCCGTTGGAACAAGCATATTCCGACAGATTTCCGATAAAAGATGTCCATCGGGACTATTTAGTCGGAAATCACTTACCATCAGGAAATAGCCGGAAATTTCCGATGGTTTTGCGATGACAAAACCCGTCGGCAATAACCAGCGGATATTCGATGGCACGTATCTATTGGACATTACCGACATATTTGCGATGGATACCGTCCATTGGTTTACGGCCGATGACTTTCGATGAAAGCTGTCGCCGGGAATGGAACCGATGATACATGGCATCGGAAACAATCAACGCACACCCGATGATGAACAGTTGTCGGTATATCCCGACGGTTTACTGCCGTCGGGAACTTACCGACGCCATCGTGATGAAACACAATTTCCAACAGTACTCTTTCCATCGGTAATCCCCGACAGATTGGCGATAACTTATTCCGTCAGACCTTTATCGGTTTTCGGACGATAATTTCCATCGGAAATAAACAAACATTTGAAAAAAAAATTTAATAATTATTTTTTATTTTTTAAATAAATATTTTTTAAATAAATATTTTTTAAATAAATTATCAAATTATTAAATTTAATAAATACTTTTTAAATATTTAAACAAAATATTAAAACCATTAAATAAAAATAATATTTCAATTTAAAATTATAATAATATTTAAATTATAATTTTTTTAAAATTTAAAATCTACCAATTATATCGTAGGAAGAGAAGAAGGAGGAAAAAATCATTCGGATAATTCGGGAATTTGGTTTTCATAAAATTTATAAAATATTTCATATTGGTCATCTCTATCTCCATAGCCACCATTTTTTCTTTGAGTTGTGCATTCTCCTCATTTCCAGTCGCAGATGTTGCACCATTGGTATCTGCAACTCTACCGAGTTCGGAATGACGACCATTCGAAAATGGTATTTCCTATAAAAAATTTAAAAATATTATTAAAAAATATTATAATATTAAATATAAAAATAAATAAAAAGAGAAATCAAACTTACATTAAGAACCAGATGGTTAATCTCAAAATGATGCAATTCGGCGACCGAAGATGAAGAACCAACTTGAGACTGCTGAGACAAAGTATCACTTTTTTTTTACTTTTTCAATGATCTCACTAACAAGACCATCTTAGATGCGACCAGTCTTTTTGTGGTGTGGATGGTCTCGAGAAGTTACAAGTGATCTAGAGACGCTCCAAATTCTTGTGTCTAAAAGTAAAAAAATACTAAATTAATATTTAAAAAATTTTCAAATAATAATAAATAAAATTAATATAATAATAAAATTTACCAATTGATCGGCTCGTCTCAAAAAATTAATCGATCCAGCATTATGAATGTAAATGGTTTTGCCTCTTCGGTCGCTCTTCCGGTTTTCTGAATTAGTCCTCGAGATGGCCTTAGCGCTAGAAGATTTCTAATAAGTAATAAAGTCGTTCCAAACCGACTCATTCAACCCTCTTGGTTTTTTTTCCTTTTTTCCACTTTTATTTCCATTCGTTCATGTGACGAGAAAATTATACTGTAGCCTCATTTTGAAAAGCTTCTTCCACCAATTTTGTGTTCATGGGATCTTATGTAAATTTTTGATGCGAAATTTACTTATATATTACTAAAAAATATTTAAAACAATTATATATTTAAAAATAAATTAACGTACTGCAAATGTTTTGAATCAAATCTGACGTTTTTCGTACAGAATATCTCTAAATTTTGTATATAGTTTGTTCAAAAAAGAATAAAGCATTTTTAATATAAACTTGTTTATTCCGTTGTTTGAAATATCAAACGTACGAATTTTTATTAGAATAACGTTAAAATAATTATTTTAAATATAATTATAGAAAATTTAATATAGCATGTGGAATTTCCTTGACGTATTGGATCGAAAAAATTAAGAAGTTTACGACCAAACTGTTGAACCAATGTTTAAATTGTTATTTGGTCGAAAAGAATCATTTCTAGATTTTAGAACTCATCATCTCATTGATACTCTTGATACGAGATAAAAACATTATGATTGTGATATTGTTAATACATGTATATAAAATATCATTTTAAATCAAATTAATTTCTTTAAAATGTTTTAAAAAACTTTTTAATAAAATTTTTAAATAATTTCTTAGTAATTTTTTTAGTAATTTCTTAAAAACGATTTTAAAAATTAAAAACCATCTAAAAAATAGATAATATCCTTAAAAACAAATCCTAAACATGAACATCTAACATGTGATTATCAAAAACAATCATGCAACCATCTGCAATAAAAAAGCAGAAGGCTTCAAAGGGTTGACAATGATTCTATAGTTACGTTCATATTCTATAGGTTTTTCTTTATTCTTGCTGGTAGGCTATGCGATGCCCGTTTGTATTTAGAGATGGGCCACGTAGCATTTTCAGAAGAAGAAAAAAATGAATAAAGCTTGAATATTCAAAGATGGATACATAAATTATTTTTATTTTTAAATATTTTTCTTCGCTTACAATTACGAAATTGCCATGGTCAAGGTTGCATATATGCACCTCAAAGGACTAAAAAAGATAATGAAATTACTCAGCCGACCAAAGGAGAGCACTAAAACAGAATTATCTACCCAGTAAAATCCACAAAAAGAACTTAATCCTGTGAAAATCATAGATAATTCTTATTTGTTAGAGCAACTTTGAAACCATCCAACAAATAATTTAACACGATGAAAAGGTTGCAGCAATATAAACAAGAAATCATTGCCATAAATTCATAAAATCACGAGATGTTGAACACTTTTTCTTAACCCAAAACTCTAAACTAATCAAAAATCACTAAGCCCTATTTGTTTAAGACTTCCGTCCCTAAAACAGTGATTAATTAGGCAAAACCCTAACTAGCCAGATATTTCAGTGAGCAGATTGAGCTAACACCATGTTCATCATCGAACGCCTAAGGCTCAAATTGCTTTAACAAGACTCAGAGAAGAAACAAAAACGTAAAAAATTTTGGAGCTGTTTGTGATGGAAAAACCTCAAACATGAAAATAATTTTATCCAAACAATTCAGGATCGAAGCTTATTAAGAGGAGACTTATATTTCCGGCGATTACACTTACAGAGACCAAGAACTTATCTTCCGGTGATGTCAGCGGCGGGAGGGGAAGAGGCAGAGAAGAGAAGGAGAAAATGCAGATAGGAAACTGAAAGAGCAGGCATGGGATCATAGGTTATATTCGATATTTCCGACGGCTCAAACCGTCGGGAATCCATCGTTAACCTAATAAAAATTTTCACAAAAAACCGCGTAGTAAATTAACTTTTCTGCATATAATTTTACAGCGTCGGTAATCCGTCGAAAACTACCGACGGATTTACGACGGAAACTGAGAGTTCTGCATGCCCACCAAATTATGAGTCCACGTGGTAAAGAATATTTGCGATGGGATTCCAACGGATCTAGAAAATCCATCGGTAATCCGTCGGACTATTCCGATGGATTTCCGACAATACCATTATTTGTTAACAAAAATAGTAAATATTTTTATTTATAAAATGTAATTTTATAAAGTGCCAAAAATTTTAAACATATCCACATTAAGTGTTAATGCATATTTAATTTGTTTCTTAAGAATATAATAAAATAATATGAAATAGCTATTGTTCAAAATTTATTATTTATTCCGATTTTGAAGTTTATTTATGTTTTGCTTGCTTATAATAATGTTCATAATATTATTCATAGTATTGTTTTTTTGGATCCGAACGCAAAGCTAATTAAAGGTCGCCGTCTTTTTGCCCAAAAGTTTGCTAGATTCTATGGAACTTATGACTTAATTTGCGAACTTATAACAAGTTCCTTAACTACTGTTTTCGGTTTATATTGGAACTCTTTATAAAACTGTTTCTTTTGAAAAAACTATGTAGTATATAAAAACTATGTAGTATATAAAATTAAAAAACTATGTACCATTTAGTTTTTTACAACCCATATATTTTAAAACATTTTAAATCTATTAAATTGTATATTTAAAATTTCCTTTTATCGCATATCCGTCAGAATATACAGACGGAATGCCAACGGATATTTGGAAGCCGTCGGTATACCGTCGGAATATAAACATTCTCCGACGGATTCACGAGGACTCTCCGACACGATAAAGTATAGCATCAATACCCTAAGTCATCCGTTAATGGTCGAGAATCCGACTAGATTTTCTGATGAAATAACGACGGGTGTTGCAGTTCTGTCGCAATGTCGAGGAATTTAAAATTTTTAGAAAATATGATTTGACACTGAAAATTAATGTATCTTTAAAACTAAAACATTGCAATCACATATTTAATATGAATCTGATGAACATTCAGAACTAGCTGAATTTTCGTCGTCAAATGCATCAATCTCTTTTTCTAAATCTTGAAATACGTTGTAATCTCCCTCTGTGGTGTCAAAAAAGGTTAACTTCAAAAGAAGTCTCTATGGAACCTAAGTTACCAATTATGTTTTGCTGCATAGGGTCTTGCTCAGAAACACCACATACCATTCCTCTAGGGTGTACTGATGTCACTGTAATCCAATGATCTTGCTTGTTACTCACACGACGATATCGAATGTAACAAACATAGTATGCTTGTGATGCAAGTATAAAAGGATCATATTTCCGATGTTGCTTACGAGAGTGGACAGAATATTGAATGTAACAAACCTGGTCCGCTTGTGATGCAAGTATAAAAGGATCATATTTCTGATGTTGTTTACGAGAGTGGACAGATATAACACCGAATTCGTCTTGACATTGACCAATGACAGGGTTATACTAGTCACACTAGAACACAATACACCTCAAATCAATCATTTCTGGATAGTGAACTTCTAATATTTCACAAAGAACACCGTTGTATACAATTTCACCAGATTGAGATGATATACCATAATTACAAATTTTTTGTGAGTTTCCTTTGCGATGACTTTTAAAATCATATCCACGAGTGCATTACATTGGATAAGATTTTGCAGTAAATGTATATCCACGAATGCAGTACATTGGATAAGATTTTGCAGTAAATGTAGGACCACTTACCAACTCAACTAACCATGTGAGAAACGTTATCCTCTTAGAAAGACCCGTTGTAAACTGCAAAATAATTGAATGCACTCAACTATAGTTATATATATAAATATGAAACTATTATTGAAAATTACATAATTGTGGTAACACTGACATAAAAATGCAACCATCTTGCAAATTCGTTATTTTTAAGTTCGACCAACTCATTCTCTATGTAATTTGAATAATGAATACATATTTGATCCATGTATATCCTGTTAATTATAAATAAAATAAGTAAAAATAAATTATAATAACAATCAATTCAAATATTTAATTGAATGTATCTTTCATATTCAAAAACGTCATCGCAATTTGTCAGAATATACAGATGCAAGTGATTGTGTTCCTCTTCTAATAGGCGTCGCGTCTTCCCTTTTCCACTTAAACGTCCAATTTGTGCAAATACTTCTGGCACATACACTGGATAGTTTGGTTTTTCTCCTTCATCATCATGTTATGCAGATCGTCTACTTTTTGTTTGGACTTGCGATGAAAAAATAGTAGCTGGCAAAGTTAGATGTTTCTTCATTAATATTTTGTGCGACGATAGAACCTTTAACCCTGGCAAGATTTTTTATTTTTTTCTTTAGCTGGAACATATATCTCTCAAAATGATACATCCATCGGTATTGAACAGGTCCTCCAAGCGTTGCTTCTCTAGGGAGGTGAATAGGAAGATGTTCCATAACATCAAAAAAGTCTGGTGGAAATATTTTCTCCAGATTACAAATGAGAATCAATATTTTTTCCTCCAAATTTTGTATATCGTCTCCAGTAAGTGATCTTGTACATAAATCTCTGAAAAAGCACCAATCCTGCATAATAAAAAAGTTAATCCCAAAAAATTATGATTATATACAAAATAATGTAAACGTACATTCAATTGCTCAATGCACGTTTTTAGGCAGAAGATCGCTAAAGGCAAATGGAAATAATCTTTGCATGACAACATGACAATCATGACTTTTCATCTCTGAAAATTTGCCTTCAATATTATCGACAAAATTACGAATATTCGTCTGGAAATTTGATACTATATGCTTAATCTACTTAAAGAAATCGTCTTTTACATATGCATCCAACCGGAATGCGGGAGACAATGATATTCCATTTGACATTACATATAGTTCCTTCCAGGAACAAATATTCGGCAAATTCAATCTAGCTTTCAAATTATCTTTCGTTTTTCCTTGCACATTTAGAATGGTATTCATTATGTTGTCAAAAAAATTCATCTCAATGTGCATAACATCTAGATTATGGCGCAACAAATGGTCTTTCCAATATGGTAAATCTCAAAAAATACTCTTCTTGTGCCAATTATGGTATTCGCCGTAACCATCAACAGGGTAATGTCCGTTACCTTCACATGAAACCATTCTCTCAGCACCAAAATCTCTAAGTTGAGTCATCATATAATTCCCGTCAAGCATAGGAGATGGATCATCAAAAAAATTTTGTTTTTCCTAAACAATGTCGTGCTCCGATAATATGAATGATCTTGTGGTAGAAATCGACGATGACAATCAAACCAACTAGTTTTTCGTCCGTGTTTCAGTTGGAACGCATCAATATTATCTTGACAATATGGTTATGCTAATCTTCCATGCATCGACCATCCTGGTAACATACCATATGCTGGAAAATCACATATTGTTCACATTAGTACTGCTCGCATCAAGAAGTTCTGTTGGTTGGAAACATCGAATACTTTGACACCATTTTCTCACAACATTTTTAACTCATGAATTAGTGGCTGCAAGAGAATATCAAGCGATCGCTTACGATGCTCTGGACCGGGGACGAGAATTGTTAGAAACAAAAACTCTCGCTTCATGCACAACAAAAGAGGCAAATTATAAGGTGTCACGATAACTGAACACAACGAATATTGCCTCCCATGTAGATAACCCGAGGTATACATTCCTAGGCTCATATGCAAAACTAGGATAAACCTCTTTAAAAATTTTTCATGCTTCTGCATCCAAGGGATGCACAATTTTTCCATTTGAGTTATGTTCTGCATGCCATCTCATAGGCTTTTTCGTGTGTTCATATTGATATAACCTCTTTAACCTCTCTGTTAATGGCAAATACTACATCCATTTATGCAGAATAGGTACTCTGCCACTTGTCTCTTGAAATCGAGGATTGTGACAAAATTGGCACTTCATGCGGTTTTCATCATTTCCCCAATAGATCATGCAATTTTCATTAGATACATCGATCATCTGATATGGCAACCCAAGACCAGTTACAAGTTTTTAAACCTCATAATATGAAGCAGGTGCAATATTATCTTCAGATAATATATCTATAACAAAATCAGCTATTACATTCACACAATCTTCAGCCAAGTTGAAATCCGTATTTATCGTCATCAACCTGCTTGTAGCTGATAAAGACGATAATCCATCTCTACATCCTTTATAGAAAGGCTGCTTGGATGAATCTAACATATGAAAACATTTCCGGACTTCCAAATTAGGTTCCTCTATTTTACTCTTATTTTCAATGTACGATGCTCTTTGTTCACGAAACGCATTATTCACCATCTGAACAATACTTCCGTTTATATCAACTTTTGATGTCGGTTCCTCTACCCTAACATTAGTACTATCTAACCTTTTTGAAGTACTACCAAAATATTGTATCATTGCATCAGTTTTTCCATGTGAATACCAAAATTTATAACTGGGATAAATCTAGTTCTATAAAAATGATTATGTACTTCTCTAATAGATATTAAACTATGTTTTTGACATTTAATACATGGAAAATATATTTTATAGTATTTCGATGTCATGCTATTGTTTGATGCAAATGTCATGAACTCTTCAACACCTTGCGCAAATTTATCCGTCAATTCCCCCGTAGTTGAATCATAACGAGGTTTATCCATCCACGATCGAAAATAATCATAAGAACCTGAAGAAGACATTTTGTTAAGATTTTTTGTTCTGATGAAATTGTGAAAGAGTAGAGCGTATTTATAATGAAAATTAGAAGATTATAACGAATTTTTAACAGATTACGAATTTTTAATATATAATCATGAATTTTTAACAGATTATTCTTAAGAATATCCATTTTTCCGACGGAATTCCGATGGTAATCGACCACATCCAGACATTTCCGACGATGAACCGACAATCCTCTACATTTATAGATCGGCCAAACAAACAATTGTCAAAAAATAGAATTTCGTAACAAAGTCATCAGAAACACCAACGGATTTTCGACGACGTTTTAGATTTATTCATCTAAAAATAATTAAATAGAATCAGTCAACCGATATATTACCAATGGATTCCAGACAGATATTAAAAACAGAATCCGTCGGGAAGTTGTCGATAAATACCGATAGTACTGAATTCGTCGGAAGTTACCAATGGTTTAGCGAAGATAACCCGATGTTGTTGTCGTTGTTGGTAAACGGATGGACCTCCGTCGGGCTTTACCATCACATTACCAACGGTGTTGCAGTCCTCGGGAGTTAACGACGGGTTACTAACGATTTAGTTTTGCTCGGCAAACCGTCGGCAAACCGTCGAAAAGCTGTTGGCATATTACGACGATTATATTTCCGTTGGAAACACCGTCGGAAATAATAAGGTTTTCTTGTAGTTCTAGTTTGTTTACCACAATTTCACTAGCCACATTAGTGCAGCTTCATCCATCAATAATGATGTTGCAAACCATTCGTTAGACGTGGTATCTTCAGTGAATTAACTTCTCTATTTGATCATGTTCTTTGGTCTTGTTTTGCATACTTAGTGTTTTGCACACTCAGTGTTCTCTTAGACGAAGAACGCCGAATCCCATTGGTGATTCAACCTCAAGTATGAATCCAAACATTCATCAATTTTTTCCTGTTGTAGAACAAATCGGTGAAAAAACAACGTCGATGGGGGCAAAATTTGGAATAGGGTTCTATATTGCGAGTTGCAACATAGGTTTTCCAACAAAGATACCGTGGAGAATTTTACAAAAAGAAGACGTGTTCAGGCGGCATCGATTCTAATCCGTAATTGGTATCCGCGCATTCAATACAAAGGAGAATCATCTAGGAAATAAGATGGAAATGCTACTTCTAACTCAAGTGGTGGTGTGGTGGGCCATAATCCATAGGAAAATAAATGAATATCGCCTTCTGGAACTGTCGGGGTTTAGGATGGTCCCTTGTAGTTCGACGCCTTAAGAGAATTAAGCATATTTATTCCCCGGACATACTTTTTTTGGTGGAAACTAAGAATGAAAATAATATAGTTTATGATGTGGTCACTATTCTAGATTACAAATGTGTAATGTATGTTCCTCTGTTAGGCTATGCGGGAGGGTTAACTTTACTATGGAAGAAATCCGTTAATGTATGTTTCGAGTGTGCAAATGAAAGGTTGTTGGATTGTAAGATTG
The DNA here is from genome assembly GCA_018901935.1 of Pugionium cornutum. Lineage (NCBI taxonomy): Eukaryota > Viridiplantae > Streptophyta > Magnoliopsida > Brassicales > Brassicaceae > Pugionium > Pugionium cornutum. The sequence goes on along the minus strand of JAENJI010001122.1, from coordinate 49,756 downwards.
ATAATAATAAAGGCTTCACTTTATACTTGTCTTGTGTTTATGACAATCCGGTTAGAAAATTTAGACATATTCTTTGGGAAAGATTACAAAGAATTGCTATAAAAAGGAAAGGTCCATGGATTTTAGTGAAATTCTTAACAAAAATGAGAAAAAGGGTGGTTGAAAACGAGATGCTTCGAGTTTGGTAAATTGTCAGAATATGGTAGCATCATGTAAAGTCACGGATTTGCCTTTTCTTGGGAATATTTCGTGGGTTGGACGAAGTAATATACACATAGTTGAAAGCTGCTTGATAGAGCAATGGAAAACGATGAATGGAAACCTTCTTATCTATCATCCTCTGTTGAATATCTTAACTTAGCTAAATCTGATCTTAGAACAGCTATCAACAAAATTCGAAAGAAATCAGAGTAATGGAAAAAATGTTTACCTATGACCCAAGATGTGATAACTATCAAGACTTTGCAAAGATTGTTGCATATAGTTGGAATCTTGAAACATGTCCAGCCTCTACATCAATTAAATCCCGACTCGATCATGCCGGAAAGAGATATCTCATTGGAAAAGGTACAATTTTCCTAATTCTTCTAGGAGAATTAATGAGCTCAATACTGCTATTGATAACGCACACATTAGTGGATTACATAATTCTGAATATATATCTGATCTGAGGAAAGATCTATTTCAAGCGTATTTAGACGAGGAGAAATATTGAAAACTTAAAAGCAAAAACCAAATGACTTCATGAATGTGATACAAATACTCGATTCTACGATGCTACAACAAAAAATAGACGTTCAAGGAACACTATTCTATCTATAAAGATTCTAAGGAATAGATATAATTGGTAATGAAGCTATTGCCTGAGAAGCTACAAATTATTTCTCAGATTTATTCCAAACAAACATTCAATAAAATATTGATTCAACTCTTCATCATATAAATAAAGTTGTATCAGATGATATGAATACAAAATTATCAAAACGGGTAACAAGATATAAATTTTTTGAAGCTATTTCTACTATAGGAGCCACCAAAGCTTCTTGCCTAGATGGATTCATTGCCACTTTTTTTTATCAACAACCTTGGAATATTGTGGGGTTTGCTGATTTTGAAGAGGTTAATTTTTTTTGAAACAGGGGTTATGGATCATGATTTCAATCATACCAGTTTATGACTTATACCAAAAGTGGAGTGTCCCATGTCAATCAAAGATTTTCGGCTCCATTGCACTATGCAATATTATCTACAAAATCACTTCAAAGATTTTTGTATTGAGGTTAAAAAAGATTCTCAGTTTAGTCGTGTCAGAAAATCAAGCAGAATACATCCCAGAAAGATTAATTACAAATAATGTCCTACTAGATCACTAAGCCTTACATGCTTTTCGGATCCAAAATCTGTGTGCTAAATCATCTATGGAAGTTAAATTAGATATTATTAAAGCATATGATCAAGTGGAATAGAAATTTCTTGAAGATGTTCTTCAAAGAAAAGGTTTTTCAGTCAAATGGATTATTTGGATTATGAAATGCATCACTACGGTATCATATTCGGTACTTGTAAATGGAAGTCCACACGAAAATTTTGGTGTACAACGTGGACTTAGATAAGGTGATCCTTTATCACCTTATCTGTTTATTCTTTGTGTCGATATTTTGAGTTCTATACTAGATGACGCTGAGAAGAAATCAGATATTCAGCCGTTAAGATTGAATCCCGGAGGATCATGCCCTTCTCACCTATTTTTCGCTGATGACTCATGTTTATTTGTCAAAGCAGATCAGAAAAATGGAAAGAATTTATTCAACATTTTACGGGACTATAACCGTGTATTATGACACATCGTGTATTATATTTGGTAGTAAGGTTTTCTCTCATAGAAGAGCGATGCTACAACTGATTTCGGGAATTTCAAATATTGGTGGTGCAGGAAAATATCTTGGATTACGTGAACAATTTGGAGGAAAAAGAATTGAAATGTTCCAAGTACATTACCGATAAGGTATCCTCAAAGATATCTAGATGGCAATCACGATTTCTATCGCCTGCAGGTAAAGAAATTTTGATTAAGGCAGTTGGGTTTGCTATGCCGGTTTCTTCAACGATTTTTTTCAAATTACCAAAAGAAATATGTTAAATTATTGATAAGCTCTGATCAAAATTCTAGTGGGGATCAAATGAATATAAACGTAAAATGGCGTGGGTATCATGGAAAAAAATAGCTATAGCAAAGTCAATTGGGGGACTCGGTTTTCGTGATCTACAAATTTTCAACTAAGCTTTATTGGCTAATCAAATCTGGAAATTGCTACAAAGACCAAATTGTCTTTTGTTTCGTATACTAAAAAGTCGATATTTCAAAAAGGATACTATGCTTACTGTCAATACAAGATCTCGACATTTTTATGGATGACAATCTATAGGATGGCAAACTATTCTCTATGGATCTGAATTATTAAATTCTAGATTACAGATAAGTTGGGAGTGGAAAATCAATAGAAATTGGTTCTCATAACTGCCTCCCCATCACCCCAGCAAGAGCTTTGAAATTGTTGCCTTACACAAATCCCCATCTTCTTGTCAATGCATTAATCAATAAAGCTTCCTGGCAACGGGATGCGGATATGATTTCCGATATGATTGAAAGAGAAGACCATCATATTATCTACAAAATATTTTTACACCATAATCTAGTAGATCATGGGTTTTTCTGGAGATATACATCAAATGGGATTTATTCTGTTAAATCGGATTATAACCATGCGGTTAATATCGATAGTCAACAAAACAAAGAAAGAAAATCAGTTCTATATTCATATCCATATATAGCAAAGAAAATATGGTCACTCAAAATTCTTTCCAAGCTCAAACACCTTCTTTGGAGACTACTAGCTCTGGCTTTAACTCCATATTTATTTCATCCAAAGATTGTCCGAGGTAAAATTTGACCTAGATGTTGCTCAAAAGAAGAAACTGAGGTTCATACTTTTTTCTTTGTTGCTATGCATAAATGGTATGGAGCCAAATGGGTATTTTGACTATAATCTTGTGTGATTCCATTAGGTACTATACATCATAAACTCAGATTCTTAATATATACATAAGGATAAGAATTTTTTTGATGTACAAAAGTATCTCCCCTTCTGAATTCTATTGAAATTATGGAAGAGTGGGAATGATCTAATCTTCAACGGACAAAATATTTCGTGAACTGAAATTTTAACGAAATGTTATGAAGATGTACAAGAATGGATTATTGAGACCAAACAATCAACTACCTCTTTTACTACGTTCATGCAAATTTCGAGAGCAAAGTGGAAATTGTCTTCGAAAGAATGGCTCAAATGCAATTATGATACTGTTCATTGGGTTGGTGACCACTCCTCCGGATTAGGATGGATTCTCATAAATGATCAAGGTATTTTTGTAGAAGGATTTATGGGTAAATTTCAAGGAAGATACGTCATTGAGGCTGAATTTTAGACACTAATATGGGTGATACAATAGTATGGTCTATGGACTATCGCAAAGTAATCTTTGAAGAAAGCAATATAAATCTTCACAAGCTTGTTACACAAAAAATCTACAATATTCTGCTTCTACCTTATATCGACACGGTTCAATAATGGTCTTTAAAATTCGAAAAAAATAGATTTTGCTCATCAATCAAGAGATGGTAATCAAGGGACAGATGTTTTAACAAAAAATTATGTTACATCGAATAACGATTGGAAATTGTTCCATATTTGTCTGTCTTTTTTAAGATTGTATGTAATATAAGACCAAGATCAATATTAATAATAAAAGTATTTCGTTGGAAAAAAATCATTAATTTCCGATTCTAACCCTCTTTGAAAAAAAGTATGGTGATTTTGGGGTTAGCCGCCGCATCTTATTCATCTCGAGCACATCGAATTTTTATTTGAACTCAAAATCATCAATTTTTACTTATTTTCTTCATCTTCATTCTCCTGTTCAATATCTTCCTATATCAATTTTCTCGATGGAGGACATAACTCTTGTTTGTTGTGAATGGATTTTCGAGAAAATCGATTGTCATTCAATATTGATAACAAACAAAAATTGTAAAATTTTATCAGAAAATTGTGAGGCATGTTTCGAAGACTTCTTTAAGATGGTTTATGAAGAATACGAAGTCGATAAATATGAATGTGAGATCAAATTAAGTTACATCTTTCCGAATAAGATGTTGGGGAAACTATCGTAAAACATACCTCCGGTGCAAATGGGATGCTGTCAATACCTGCATGTATTTTTGGGGATGATGAAAACCAAGGTAGTTCATTTATGTGTGCAGGTTACGGAAAATAGAAATGAAAAGTTGATAGTCCATCAATTCAATGTGAATATGATAATTTTGTTAATTACGAAAAGCGACACAATGAACGTGAGGAGGTTGACGAATATCAACACGACGAAGAACCAACAATAGAAGTAGTGTCACTATATGAAGACGATAAAGATGAGGAGTATCGATTTTACTGTTTGTCGGGAAATGTCAGACAGAACATCAATGACATATGCCATCGGTAAATTACCGACGGTCATCCAATGAACTATAGCCGTCAGGATGTCCCGATAGAGAGATGTCCGTCTGGAAATTTTGAAAAATTAGCGATGCTTTCGTCCGTTGGCTATTTATCGGATCTTCCGACGACACTCTCCGTCAGAAATTTTTACCGACGGATTTACATCGACATAATTTTTAAATAAAAAAATAATTATTCAATTTTATTTTAGCAAAATAATATTTAATATTTACGTAAATTAATTTATATTCAAGAATTTTATATTTAATTAAAAACTATAAAAAAAATATTTAATTTAAATATAATATTTAAATTTTAATTGTTTTAAATTACATCGGAGGAGGAGTAAAAAATTTATCCGGCATATCCGAGAATTTGGATTTCATATAATCGACAATATATTTCATCCTAATTATTTCTATATCCATGGTCAACCTTTTTCTTTAAACTCAGAGTTCGCCTGGACGAGCTCGTCAGACGAGCATTCCGACCATAGATGTTGCACGATTGGTATCCGAAACTCTACCGAGTCCAGGATGATTATCATTCGAAAATGGTACTTACTGCATAAATTTTTTTAAAAAATTATTGGAACATTATAAAATTAATTGTAAAATAAATAAAAATAAAACTAAAAATTACATTACGAACCAACGATTAATTTCGGATCTAGGCAATTCGACCGAAGAGAAAGAGCCAACTTGAGACTATTGGGACAAGATATCGTTTTTTTTTCTGTTTCACCTTTTCGATGAGCTCATTAACAAGATCATCTTGGATGAGACCAATCTTTTTGTTGGTGTGCACATCTTCAAAAAGTTGCAACTGATCTGAAGACACTCCAAATTCTTGCATATAAAAAATAAAAAATACTAAATTAATATTAGAAAAATTTTAAACAATAATAATTAAAAATAATATAGTAATAAATTTTACCATTTGATCGGCTCGTTTTAGAAAACTAGTTGATCCAACATTGTGAATGTAAATTCCTTTATCTCCTCGATCGTTCTTCCGGTTTCCCGAATTAGTCTTCGAGATGGCCTCGACAATGGAGGATTCCCAATAACGAATAAATTTTCTCCAAACCAACTCATTTAACCTTCTTGGTTTGTCTTTTTCTCTTTTTCAACTTTTGTTTCCACTCGTTCATGTGGCGGAAAAATTGCACCGCAATTTTTTTTTAAAATGCTTCTTCCACCAACTTTGTGTTGATGGGATCCCACATAAATTTTTGCTACAGAATTTATTTATATATTACTAAAAATATATTTAACATAATTACATATTTAAAAATAAATTAACTTACCGCAAATATGAACCATATCTGACGTTACTCATATAGAATATCCCTAAATTTTGTATATGGTTTGTTCCGAAGGGAATAAAATATTTTTAATATTGATTTGCTTATTTCTTTGTTTGAAATACCAAACCTACGAATTTTAATTACAATAACATTAAAACTAATAATTTTTAATATATATCAACTTAAACTATTATACCATGTGACAATCTTGTCGCCTCGAATCGAGCACAATAAGAAATTCACGTCCAAACTGTTGAACTAACTTTTCAATTATCATCGGTCAAACATCTTCATTTCCAAATTATGAAACTTGAGTTAGTAAAAAACACAGAATTGACGAATCACCATGTCTTTGATAATCGTGATACGATTTTAAAATAATATACATATATTCAAAAAAAATTATGATTATGACGTCTTGTTATTAATTAATTTGTAAAACAGTTCATTATTTTATGTAAATAAAAACAACTTTTAAAAAATAATATTGTATTGTTGTGAGAAATATTGGAAAATAGAAATCAATTGAATGTTGGCTAACACTAATACAAACTCAGAACCAACAACAAAAATAATTTTGAAAATTTCCAGCCAATTTATCAGTCGATTCTTTTGTTGTTTTTTTTTTTAAGTTTGATGATTCGTTCCCCAAATGGCTTAATGAAGCAAACGACAGTCAATTCAAATGTGGGGTCTCTCACTCCTCCACATTTCTATTTTACCATTTGTCTCTTAAGAAATAAACCAAATATTTATGGATCTATATATATATATTATTAACTAGTCAAAAAATATATATATATATATTATTAACTAGTCAATATATATATATATATATATATATATATATATATATATATATATATATATGAATATATATATATATATATATATATATTATTAACTTCAATATATATAACACATGATATCGCCAATAGTTAGACCGTTAGTGAATCTTCCGGTAGCTTGGCCGCCGGAGAAAGCAATATCTAAAACGGTTATTGAATTTAATTAGAGCAATGTTCACAATGCAAATTTAAATTTAAGTTCAAATTAAAAGTGTATTAATAAACACATAAAGCCAAATTTTTGTTCTTATCTTTATAAAGGTTACTATTTTAATTTTAACATTTTCACTACTCAGCATACGTCTGTAATCTATTTCCCTCCGAAACTATCAATATAGCATCAGTTGTACACAATGTTTAAGGGTAGTGTTATTTCCCCACAAATCAAAAGTTAAAAACCTATTTCCCCACAATCTGAAAGTTCGAAACCTTTTTACCCATAATGTGAAAGTTTCAAACTAATTTCTCCATACGTTATGGTTTAATCTAATTAGTGTTTGTTTAACCGTAAAACTAAAAACTAAACCATAATTAAATCTGATTTTAAGTAAGATCCGACCCACAACCCAGAAACCTGAAACCGAAAACCCAAATTTTAAAATCACAAAATCTTAACCCTAATTCCTAAATCGATTTTGCAACTTAGAACCCTAACCCATCCCCAAATCGAAGCTGCGAAATCGTTTGTGCCCAAAAATTCCAAAATCGATTGCTTAGAGTTTGACACCGAGAAAATCCAAAGTTCTTGAAATCGTGAAATCGAAGCTGAGTTATTGAAATCGCGAAATCGAAGCCGAAGTTCTTGAAATCGCGAAATCGTTTTGAAATCGCAAAATCGAGATCCAAATCGACCCTAGAAATCGAAGCCGAGTTATGTCGCTCGTGGAGTGGAGTGATGTTCCCAATTTGGCATCTGATTCTGAGGAAGAAGATGCAGTGGAGAGAAACGATTACAACCTAGAGAAAGCAGTCTTAGATTTTTGTGATGAACCTCCAATATTGCACAATGAATATCCAGAGACCGAGAGTGATGAAGAAGATGGGGTAGTACGAATGACACAGAGAAGAGAGAGAGACCGTAATCATATGAATCGAGGTGATGGTAGGTTGTATGAAGGGCAAGTGTTCTTCAATGGAGTAGCTTTCAAAGAAGCTGTATTGGACTATGCTTTGACAACAGGCAGGAACATCAAACAGTACAGGTATGATAAAACGAAATTAGGGTACATTTGCGTAGGAGAAGGTTGCGATTGGCGTATATATTGCTCATGTTTGAATAGGAATAGTGAATGGCAAGTTAAAGTGTTCAAGAAATTGCATAGTTGTATTCCTAATGGTGAGTGTGAAATGGTGAAAGTGCCTGTGATAGCAAGAATGTTCCTAGATAAAATACGTGATGAACCAGATTATTTTATGCCTATGAAAATTGAGGAGATGATAAAAGAGAGGTGGAAGATCACTGTATCGAGGCCACAATGCCAAGCTGCTAGGAATAAAGCAATAAAATGGATTGAAAAAGAATACGATGAGCAGTTTAGAAGGATATGTGATTATGGGAATGAAATCGTAGCTTCAAACCCGGGTTCTTCCGTAGAGATTGACAATATCACAAATGAAGAAGGTTTAGAGGTTTTCAACAGGTTTTATGTATGCTTTGATAGTCTTAGAAAATCTTGGAAAGAGACTTGTCGACCGCTTATAGGAGTTGATGGTTGCTTTCTAAAATCTAAGATGAAGGGGCAATTCTTGGTTGCTTTGGGACGTGATGGAGATAATGCTATATATCCTATAACATGGGCTATTGTGCAAGTAGAGAATAAAGATAATTGGTTGTGGTTTGTGAGGAAAATCAAGGTTGATTTAATACTAGAAGATGGTGAAGGGTACATTATGGTTTCGGATCGACAAAAGGTACGTGTGAGTGTGTTACTGTTTTAAGTTTGTGATTTGCTGTTTTATTCACACACAGCTTTGGTTGTGTGTTTATGCAGGGACTTATTAGAGCTGTCGAGATAGAGTTACCACGGATAGAGCATAGAATATGTGTCAGACACATTTACGGCAATTTGAAGGCTCGACATGGTAAAAAACCAGAAATGAAGCCATTAATATGGAATTTGGCTTGGAGCTACAATGAAGTTGAGTATAGGGAGAATTTGGATAAGCTATCTAAGTATGACGTAGGGGTTTATGAGGATGTGCTGAAATCAAACCCAAAGAGTTGGTGTAGGGCATTCTACAAAGTTGGCAACCACTGTGAAGATGTTGAAAACAACTCAACGGAATCTTTCAATAACACGATTGTCAAGGCTAGAGAGAAACCGATTGTGCCTATGCTAGAGACCGTGACTCGACTCGCAATGGTTTGCATTGCGAAAAGAGAAGTTAAGGCCAATATGCACAAGGGTATTTGTACACCATATGTGGTTGCTTTTCTTGGAGCAGAGCATCAACAGGCTTCAGAGTGTAGAGTGTACAAGTCCACAAACATGATGTATGAAGCTATTCTTCATGGATGTTCTTATCGTGTGAATCTAGAAAAGAGGACTTGTAGTTGCCGAAAATGGGATATAACCGGCATCCCATGCGAGCATGCATATGGAGTTATGCTTGACAAGAAGCTTGAGGTTGATAGCTATGTTAGTCATTGGTTTAGGACAAATACATGGAGGAGAACATACCAAGAAGGACTTGTTCCGTTGAGAGGAGCATGGTTTTGGCCAACTGGATCTGCTCCTTTGGTCCACGAACCTCCTGAGCCACCACAACCAGGTCGTAAAAAGAAGAATAAAACGGAGAAACGAAAGAAAGGACAAAATGAATCACCATCGAAGAAGCACCCAAAACACTTGAAACGTGTGATGCATTGTGGGGTGTGTGGTGCACCTAACCACAACTCTCGGTTCCACAAGAAAGGTTTAGAGGTTAGTATGTATTTATTTACAATATTTTCATATTTGTTTCTGTGTGTTTATGAATTTGACAATATTTTCATATTTGTTTGTGTGTGTTTATGAATTTGACAATATTTTCATGTCTTTTGAAGTTGCAATGTGGAACTTCTCAATCTTCCCAAGCTGAAAATTCACAAGGCATTCTAACTCAAAAAGACCATTGAAGTCGCAATGTGGACCACTGAAGTGAAGCTTATTTTGTCTGGTTTAAGAAGCTTTTTTGTCTATGCTAACTTCATGAGCTTCTTATGTATTGAACTTATGTAACCCATGTTTTAACTATTTTGCAATGAACATAATGAACTTGTTTGTTCTCGGATTCAAGTGCTCTTTTAAATATCATGTTGTTTTAAATATACACAATGAACTTGTTTGTTCTTGCTGCTCAAATCGAACTATTGGATTTTTTAAAAACTATTCTTGATGTTTTGAAAGAAACAAGAATTTCATGGCCAAAAACAAACAACTTGGAGGATCAAAATTCCTTTAATATGTCTTAGTTTTCATTCATTAGTAACCCTCGAGTCTCTAGAACCCATTGAGCAATTTGAACAACAATTTGAGCAGCAATTTTATTGCTCTTCGATTTGAGCAGCAAAAAAACTGAAAAAATTTTCAAGCTTTCGTAAGCTTTCTTAAAATCGAATACATATGAAAAATCGTGTACATATGAGGAGTTTCGATTTCGCAAATACATATGTAATCGATATTTGGGTATTTTCGATTTGATTTCGGAACAAAAATCACAAATACATATGCGATTTCGATTTGGATTTCCGAAACCGAAATCAAAAATTCGATTTCACATAGGATGTTTCGATTTCGATTTCGAAACACAAAGAAAATACCCATATCATATTTTCAATCACAAAAATAAATCATGTTTTCGATTGAACATATCCGATTTCTAGGGTTCTTCATGAACTAATTTGGGGATTTTTCTAAATAGGTTTAGTGGGTTGTTTTGGGGTCGGATCTTGGTTGGGTTTAAGTCAATTCGAGTTTCCAATGGTTTTGGTTTTCAGAACTTGGTTTGGTCTACGGTTTGAAGACATAACCCGATAAAACTGTAGTCATGGGTAAAAAGGTTTCGAACTTTCAGATTGTGGGGAAATAGGTTTTTAACTTTCGATCTGTGGGGAAATAAGGCTACCCTTAAACATTATGTATAACTGATGCTATATTGATTGTTTCGAGGGAAAATAGATCGTCATCCCTTCGAATTCACCCCAATAGTTCTGTAATTAAAATACAAACCTGACACATCGGCAATACACATCGAGACCTAAAGGCAATAGCGTTTGCGGTGACACAATAAAAAAAAAAGCATTAGTCTTAAAATGGTTTACTTGGGTTGTATTTAAGTTCGATTTTGTATTTGGGTTGAGAAAAATTTCAACAAACTAAAACCGAATCTGATGGTTTGGTTCAATTTAAAACCTCTACAATATACATAAAGAACCAATAGCCTCCGTCTCATTTCAGAACTTTAAGATCCAAACCAATATAACTCAAGTACTTATTAATAATTGTGTTTTCTGGATTAGAACCATATTACGACAATGCTACCCACTTGTCACCATGGCTGTTCATCCCATGCACTGAGATCCTAATTATCAATTTATAAGCGGCAGAGGCCTCAAAAGTCATGTCTGAAATTCGTGTGGCTAACCCAACTCTCTCCAATTTCTCATCTGCTCTTCGCTGATGATAAGTTTTTTTTTGTAAAGCTTCAATCGATCAGATTAGATTGCTATCTAATGTCTTGTCTGTCTATTGCAAGGCATCAGAACATCAAATACACTATGAGAAGTCGACAATTACTTTCGGGAAAAAGGTTCTAGTGAGCACACAGTTAGCTATCAAGGACGAATTGGGGATTGTGCGAGAGGGAAAAACAGGCAAATATCTGGGCATTCCAAAAGAACTCAAGGGGTCAAAAACCCAAATATTCGCATATATCCGAATTCGGATCCAACAGAAAATTAACGGATGGTCCGCAAGGTTTCTAGGGAGAGGAGAAAAGGAAATTATGATAAAAATAGTTGCAATAGCTATACCGACTTATGCAATGTCATGTTTTCTTCTGCCAAAATCTCTATGCAGAAAACTGACTAGTGCGATCAGTAAATTCTAGTGGTCCTCAAGGGACTCATCATCAGGTATCCATCCACTGGTTATCATAAGAAACATTATGCCTCTCGAGTGGTCCTCAAGGGACTCATCATCAGGTATCCACTGGTTATCATAAGAAACATTATGCCTCTCGAAAGAGAGGGTGGACTCGGCTTTAAGAACATCGCAAATTTCAATAAAACCCTCCTAGCGAAACAGATTTGGTGGCTCGAGAGATCTCCTACGTCTTTGGTGGCTCGTGTCCTCAAAGGACGGAACTTTAGAGACTCCCATGTGTTCAAAGAAAACAAGTTTCACCGACCGTCCTATGACTGGAGGAGTATATGGTCTGTAAAAGATCTAGTAGACAAAAGAACGAGGAAATTGATTGGATCTAGCTTCCATAATCTAATATGGACTGATCCGTGGATCCCATACACCTACCCTTGTCCCCCAAAGGGGACCAATCAGGCTCAATTCTCTGATCTTAAGATTTCATACACTACAAAAAAAACTGCCAATTTGCGACTACATATGTGGTCGCAATTTTTGCGACCACATTTACGACAGTTTAGCGACTAATTTGCGACTACGGTGAAGTAGTGGCAAATTAGTCGCAAAAATGTGACCAATAACTGTAGTCGCATGTTGGTCACAATACGAAACCAATTCGCGACTGAAATGCGACTGCCTTGAGACTGACCCAGGTAGTCGCTAATCAGTCGTAAAATAGCGACTGATTAGCGACTACATATGGAAAATCAGGTGGTAGTCGCTTATTGGTCGCTAAAAATGCGACCAATTTGTGACTACATTATGTAGTGGCTCTGCAGTCACAAAGTGGTGGCAAAGTGCCAACATAAAAAACATGTGCGTGTTAGGTATAACGACATTTAAGCGACTACATTGCTGTACTCGCAAAGTAGTAGCAAATCAGTGGCAAAGTAGTGGCAAAGTAGTCGCAAAATATTGTATATATATGCACCATCCCATTCTCTCATTTTTGAAATCAAAGGTAAAAATTTATGTAAAACATGTGGGGAAATTATAACAATTCGAGAGATTGGATGTACAGAAGAATTGATAATGAAACAAGAAATATATCAGCGGAATTTGCACAAGGCATGGAGCAGTTCATGAATTTTGCAAGTAGTCAACCTATAGCTCAAAGTAGCGGAGGTAAGTTTTTCTGTCCTTGTATTTATTGTAAAATGATAAATTTATTCCGGGACGAAAACTATGGAGTCATCTATATAGTCGAGGGTTTATGCCAAATTATTACATTTGGTATAAACATGGAGAAGAGCTGAATGTTCAGTTAGGGACGAGTACTAGTCGGGGTGATGTACAAAGAAATCAGGGACGTGATTGTAGTAGTGATGAAATAGTTGGTATATCCGGTAATAGATATGTTGAAATGGTGACGGATGCATTTCGTGAGATAACGACTGATGATCATCAGTACTATAATCAGAACGAAGAAAATTATAATTATAATGAAGAAGAACGGCCTAATGAAGAAGCATAAAAATTTTACAACATGTTAGAAGCTGCGAAATATCCATTGTATGATGGTTGTCATGAAGGGCACTCACAGTTATCTTTAGCTGCTCGGTTTATGAACATCAAGTCTGATTTTAATTTATGAGAAAAATGTATGGATTATTGAGTGGAGCTGTTTACAGAATATTTACCCGAGGAGAATCAGGCAACAAAAAATTATGAAACCACAAAGGTTCATATTATGAAACCAAAAAATTGATGCGAAATTTAGGCCTCCCGTTTTATACAATTGACGTGTGTGTTCAAAATTGTATGATATTCTGGAAAGAAGATGAGAAATGGGAAAAATGCAAATTTTGCGATTCCCCCCGGTATAAGCCAAGCGAGGGCAGAATTATGGTCTACGGGAGTTGATGCATACGATGTATCACTGAACAAAAATTTCAATCTAAAAGTTGTGTTACTTTGGACGATAAGCGATTTTCCCGCTTATGGAATGTTGCCAGGATGGACAACGCATGGAAGGCTGGCCTGTCCAATTTGAATGGATGATACGAAGGCATTTCAATTACCAAATGGGAGAAAGATGTATTGGTTTGATTGTCATAGAAGGTTTCTTCCTAATAGTCACCCGTTACGGAAAAATAAAACAATTTTTTTAAAAGGGAAGCACGCTTTGAATGACTGTCCTCCACAATCATTGACAGGAAAATAAGTTTTATACGAGCGAATAAAAACTATCAATCTTTTAAGAACATCTGAGTGCGGCGGAAATAGTCATGAAAGTAAAGAAGAAGGTTACGGTAGCTGGCATAATTGGCACAAAGAAAGTATATTTTGGGAGTTGCCATACTGGACGGATCTTAACCTTCGACATAATCTTGATGTGATGCATATAGAGAAGAATTTCTTCGATAACATCATTAATACTGTTATGAATGTGAAAGAGAAATCAAAAGATATAGTTAAGTCAAGGTTGGATATTACAAAGTTTTGCTCTCGAAAAGAGTTGCACATGGATGGTTGAGGTAATGCTCCATTCCCTATATTTTGATTGACCCAAAAAGCGAAAGAACGGTTATTGGAATGTATAAAAATGATATCAAATTTCCGGACGGCTATGCGGCAGATTTAGCAAAATGTGTGGATATGGATGGACTAAAGTTGTCGGGCATGAAAAGCCATAACTGCCATATTTTTATGGAAAGACTTCTCCCTTTTATATTTGCATAACTTTTACCACGGAACGTTCATCTAGCATTATCAGGTAAATGTAGTAATAACTATATATTTAATTGGAAATACGTAAATTAATAATAATTGCCTGAACTAATTAATTGTCGATGGTAATTAATATATATATTTAGAGATTGGAAGATTTTTCCGTCATTTATGATCCAGATCATTACAACAAAACCGTGTCCGAATTCTAAAGGAAAACATAGTTATAATTTTGTACAATTTGGAAAAGATCTTTCCGCCTTCATTTTTCGACGTCATGGAGCATCTTCCTGTACATCTACCATACGAAGCTGAACTTGGTGGACCTGTGCAATATAGGTGGATGTATCCATTTGAAAGGTTTTTTAAAAAACTTAAAAGCAAGGCGAAAAACAAACGATATGCTGTAGGGTCGATTGTTGAATCATATGTGAATGATGAGATATCTTACTTCTCAGAACATTACTTTGCTGAACACATACGCACGAAAAACAGGTAACCTAAATTAATTGTTATGTTTATGAATTAATTATTTTATTATATATATATATATATATATATGAATGTAAGTAATATAATATATATAAACAGGTCTACAAGATTCGATGAAGGTGACGTGCATGTATATCCAGATCCTGGAGTACCGGATATATTTACGCACATGGGTCGTCCAAGTGGTAAATGTAAAGAAATATGGCTCTCCGAAAAAGAATATAAATATGCACATGCATATGTATTACGGAATTGTGAATATTTTCGGCCACTAGAGAGGTATATGAAAACAATTAATTGCATTT
The DNA here is from genome assembly GCA_018901935.1 of Pugionium cornutum. Lineage (NCBI taxonomy): Eukaryota > Viridiplantae > Streptophyta > Magnoliopsida > Brassicales > Brassicaceae > Pugionium > Pugionium cornutum. The sequence goes on along the minus strand of JAENJI010001122.1, from coordinate 34,456 downwards.
ATTACATTTCAGTTCATTGTATTAAGAAATATATATTAATTTTTAATATTTACTGTTGTAGCATGTTTGAAGATCATATTCGATGTACGTATCCATATCTTTCGGAAGATGACATTTCATCGAAAAGAGAGGAAGAGTTCCACATATGGGTTAGGGATTATGTATGTTTAATTAATTATTTGACATATATATATTATATTTTATTTATTAATTTGGAAATACTAATTAAGTTTAATTTTTGATATATGATCATAGGTCAATTCATGCACTTCCACAGATTCACGTGCATTTCCTATATGGGTTCAAAAATTAGTTCAAGGTCTAATGAATAAAGCGTCCACTTGGCCGATGTATTTTACAAGAGGTTATATGTTCCACACGAAGAAACATGGACATAGGAGAAAGACATGTAACTACGGTATTTGTGTGAAGGGGGACAATTACTCAGATGCATCTGATGAAGCTGATTTCTACGGTATTTTAACAGATATCATTCAACTTGAGTATGTCAGACTCCTAAATTTGAAGATCACGCTTTTTAAATGTGAATGGTACGATCCTACGCCCTTGAAAGGTACTCGGAAGTCAGAAAATGGCGTCGTTGATGTCTTATCATCGGGGAAATACTACAAATACGAACCATTTATTCTTGGTACGTACGTATTCGGTAATAATTTACTATATATATGATTTTTTTCTTACAAATTTATAACTAATTTATATTTCAATACTTATGATGTATCAGCATCTCAAGCAGATCAAGTTTGTTATATTCCCTATCCGCACACTAAATCATCATCAAAACAAACATGGCTCAATGTTTTGAAAGTTAATCCAAGATCTAACATTTTGGGGAAATACAAAAACAAAGACGAGATTGGCCTCTTGCAACAAGAAAATGATGAAGACGTAATGCTTGTTCAAGAGATAGAAGTAGATCGGTTGGTCGATAGAGTTAACCATACGGAAGAAATTGATTTCGATGTCGGAGATGCGGAACTAGAAGATGAATTTCAATGTAATATTTCATCTTCAGATGATGACAAGAACGAAAAAATGTAATAAATATAGTTATGCTATTATGTATTTTGTACATATGATTTTTATATAATTTAATGTATTAGCAATAACCATATAAATGTAATTTTTTTAAGTAATTGTGACTGATTTTCCACCACATTACCACTGCATTGGCAATGTGGTGGCATTTCAGTCACAAAAATTAAACGTGGTCGCAAATCAGTCGCAAATTTTTGACTGATTTGCAACCACATTCTCAAAATTTGATGTGAAGTCGCAAATCAGTCGCAAATTTGCGACTGATTTGCGACCACATATGGTAAATTCACATTTCCCCTAAGTATTTTCCACATTTAAAACTTGTATTTCTATACTAATGAGACTACTAACCATTATAAGTGATAACATATATTGAAAACCATATTTCTAATGATTTCATATTTAGAAAACATTTGAAATGTGTATAAGAAGTATAAGGTTAAGTAAATTTGTTAAGTGTTTTAGGTAAGTTATTTGAAAATTTGGGAAATGTTATTGTTTTCATAGTAATTGAAATTTTTTATAACTTATAATCAATTAATCAATCTTATATAATTATATGTATTCATCAAAATCTCAAAATTTAGGGTTTAGGGTATTATTTGGAACTGATTTGCCACCACTTTGCCACTGCATTGGCAATGTGGTGGTATTTCAATCACAAAAATTAAATGTGGTCGCAAATGAGTCACAAATTTGGGACTGATTTGCGACCACGTGTAATAAATTCAATATATGTAAATGTGGTCGCAAATCAGTCGCACATTTGCGATTGATTTGCGACCATGTGTAATAAATTCGAAAACAGTAAATAGTGGTCGTAAATCAGTCGCATATGTGCGACTAATTTGCGACCACATTTCAGTTTCGATAAATTAAATATGATCGCAAATCAGTCGCAAATCAGTCACAAATTTGCGACTGATTTACGACCACCAATTAATTTGGTGGGAGTTTCAATGTTTTTGTTTCCCACCAAATTAAATGGTAGTCGCAAATCAGTCGCAAATTTGCGACTGATTTGCGACTACATCAATTTTGCCACTGATTTGCGACCACATCCGTGGTCGCAAAAAAAACTATAAATACACGAAGGTTTTCCCTCATTTTTCACAAATCTCTCAAAACTTCATAATCAAAATCTCTCTAAACACTTTCTAAACACTTTCTAAAAACACTCTCTAAAACTGGCAAGTAGTGGTAGATCATTAAGAGGTCGTGGAAGACGATCTTTCGAATCGTCTTCCGGCCGAGGAACCTCTTCGGCCTCCTCGAACCCTTCACCATCCGCTAATAGAGCGGCATCCCGCCTCCCTCCCTAATATACCTTTACCCCTCACTCCGTTCCTGAAACCAAAACACCTCCACGGTTTCAAGAATCGGATGAACATGAGGAGGAAGAAATTCCCGACTACAAAACGGGAACGGATGAACAAACTATCACTCTTGATAGTTTGTTACAAACTCCGAGCTGCGAGCAGTATTTGACAGTGCTGTCTCCACAAGCGGCTCCTAATACATTGTGGTAAGAATTTTTCTAATTAATTAATTTTTTTAATAAATATTTATTATAATTGTAATAATGTTAATATAAATTTAAAATTTCTCTGTATAATTGAAATATTAGGTTTGACCGCGATAACGGGGCTATTATCCATCAAATCGTAAAAATTTTGAAAAATAAATTTGACGACCCGTACTACAGTTAAATCGTCGTACCTGCTGAGAGGCAGGAAAAATATTTCATAGAGTTTTCGGTAAGTTACTTTTTTTGTTTAAATTTTATTTATTTTATAATATTTAAATAATATGTATTAATATTTTATATTTTAATTTCAAGCAATCGTACACCTGGGATCCTCTGATCACCCCGGTGGTACGAAAAGAGTTCGAAGCCATCTGCGTAAGATGGATGAAAGGGATGGTGAGCACGGTTCAAACAACCGGAAAACGTCCCCGATGGATTTTCCCAAGTCTGTACAAAATTATGACAGACTATTGGGGAACTCAAACATCTACTGAGAGGAGTACCAATACCTCTCATAACCGCAACTCTGCTCGGGACGGTCTTGGCCCGCACAAACATTTGTCGGGCCAAAAATCCTATATTCAGGTCCAGCAGGAAATGGTAAGTCAAATTTTTTTTATTTAATTAACATTTTTGGTCGCAATTAAATAATATTTTAATATCTGTGAAGGAACATAATTTGGGACGACCAGTCTCAATAGGTGAGGTCTTTATAAAGACTCACACAAGACCGGATGGTTCGTATGTATATTTGAAAGCAAAACAAATCTGTGAAGCATACGAACGAAACATCCAAGAGAAGATGGCGATTGTGGAGGTCGATCCAACAGAAACATCTGATGGAACCTCCCGTCCAATTGAGCTGACTCCAGAACAGAAGAATGAGATCTTCATTCAGGTAAAAAAAATTTTCAAAGTTTTTTCTTATAACATATTTTTCTAATTAATTAAATAATTAAATTTATTATTTAAATTTTGTTTTTGTTATTTTGTAGTCTTCTGTTGCGGATGACTGAGGCCGTCTTTATGGACTCGGTAGCCTCAACCGTGTACAGTCTATGGGTAGACGTACTGGGGTGCAAACCAATTCACCCAAGTACGTAATGCTTCAGGAACAAAACGCGTTAATTAAAGAACAAAACGCGCATATTCTGGAAAGAAATCAAAAGATGGAAGAGCTGAACAGAGAAAATCAGAAGAAGATCTCGAGCTTGGAGATGCTCCTCGGGTATTTACAACGGACGGATCCCGCATTCGCCTCCTATATGCGGGATAACGATTGCACAGGGGAACCATTGACAACTCCGCCCACGACCCCATTTTCGCCATCAGATTTTCAATTTCCACCGCCTGAGAATTAAAATTTTTTTTCATGTAAATTAAATTTTCAATAATAAATATTAGAATTTTAATTTTGTATTTCTTTTTATTCAATATTTTATATTAATTAGTTCACATATTTTTATTTAATATTATAATATTTATTATTCATTAATAAAATCTATTTATAATAGTTAATATTTTAAAAAATATAAATTTAAGAAAATATTAATAATTAAAAATTTAATAATATTATTCAAACATAATAATTTTGCAAATTAATTTTCAAATATTTTATTATAAATTAATAAAAATTTAAATAATATGAATTTTAAACCATAAATTATAAACTATTATATTAATATTTATGAAAGATTAACTAATATTAATATTAAAACATAATAATATAAATTATTTTATTAATATTTCTAATTACATAATATTAATATTATTATTGAAATCAATTTTCAAAATTATTATTAATATTTAAATTTCCAAATATTATTTTACATTTATTTTTAAAATAATTTAAATACTTTGAAATTAAATTTAAAAAATATTAATATTTTTATTTTCAAAATATACAAAATTATTTCAATAATAATAAAAAATTTAATATTTTCTTTAAAATCTAATTACGGTGTAGTCGCAAATCAGTCCCAAATCAGTCGCAATTTTTGCCACCGCTTTGCGACTCTTTCATACATGTGGTCGTAAATCAGTCACAAAATTTTGTGACTGCTCTGTGACTGCGGTTCTCCTGTAGTCGCAAATCAGTCACAAAAAACTGTGCGGTTCTCCTGTAGTTGCAAATCAGTCACAAAATTTTGTGACTGATTTGCGACTACATATTTAGCGACCACATATGTAGTCGCAAAACAGTAGCAAAATTTGTTACGGAAATTCAGTGGCAAATTAGTCGCAAAAACAGTCACCACCTTTTGATTGCAAATTAGTCGCAAAAAGATCCTGATTTCGCAAAAACAGTCACCACCTTGTGGTCGCAAAAAGATCCTAGTCACAAACTTCAGACTTTCCATAATTTCCACTGGGAGTTCCTTCACCAGTGACCCTCACTTAGTCCACTCAAACATGCAATCTAGAAGGTTAATGCCCCAAGAAAAATTCAACATTTTCTCTGGCAATCTTTAACAGGATCGCTAGCTACTAACGACCGGTTAAATTACCGACATATTCGCATGCAGAGACACCACATGCGACCTTTGTGGATGCGACTTGGAATGTATTAATCACGTAGTTTTTCTCTGCCCACCTGCATGCCAGACTTGGGGCCTATCAACCATCCCATCAGCACTCTCTACATTCCCCCTCAATAGTCTCTTTGCTAATGTAGACTATTTGCTATGGCGCAACTCAAACCCCTTGGTAGCCGAATCTGATATCCGCTACTTACATGGATTCTTTGGTTCATTTGGAAAACATGGAATGAGAAAGTGTAAAATGCTACGGATATGACCACCATAGATATCATTGATAAAGCATGGAGGAAGAGTGACCAATTGTTCAACTCCATTGCCAAATCAGATTTAGAGGTAGAAAGTACGTGTGAGACAAATGTCCTAGAGCAACCCCCTTTTGTCTGCTTCATATATGGCTCATGGAAAAAAGGTTCTCAAACGTGAGGGCTGGGATTGATCCTTAAACTTCAGGATGGAACAACAGATTTCATGGGTATGCGAGGTACTCCCAGAGGCTTATATGTTTTACATATGAAGTTACTTAGTCTTATATGGGCTATGTCAAATTTTCATAGGAAGCAATACTGTTCTAGATTCATAACCAATTCTACTGATCTTATCAACATAGTTCGTGAGCCAGATGAATAGCCATCATTCAAAGCATAGACTAGGGAGTTCGAGTCAATCAAGGAGCACTTCCCAGATTTTGATCTTACCCACCTTCCAAGGGAAAAAAACTCACACGATGATTCGCTTGCAAAGCAAGCCTGGAAAAAGAATAGTATTTTCTCTTATATTAGTACTTCAATCATGGTTTGAGGATATCCTAGTTATCTTTAATCTCTAGGTGCTGTAGTGTTCCAACCAAATGTCAAAATGTTTTTTTATTGTGTATGTATGAAGCTTATGTATGTATTAATTGGTGGAAACATATACATATATTTATAAAAGTTAATTTAGCATTTCATAATATATATATATATATATATATATATATATATATATATGAAAAGCTTGATTGGCATGTGATGTGAATATATATCTATATATATGAACAGCTTGATTGGCATGTGATGTGAATCGGACCACATACACACAAAAATGAAGATTTACGTGGAGGAAAGAATTCCTGCAGAGAGAATGAAAAATCCGGCGCAGAAGATGAAGAGTTCCATCGAAGAAACAGAGAGAGGCAAAGAGGCAGAAAATAAGACAAGGAGACGAAACTAAAAGAGAAAAGAGTGGGGTGTAGGTTATATTCAAGATTTCTGACAGATTTCTGACAGATTTCTGACAGATTTCCAACAAATCTCATTCGTGTCGTCGGTACTCCGTAGGTGATTTCCAACGGATTTCCAACAGTTTCATATTTGTGAAAAAAAATATTACAAATAAATATTCAAAAATACAAATTAATACAATCAAATTAGTATATACTATTTGTGTTCTTAAATGTTTTCTACCAATTCTTATATCCTTTTAAATTAAGGAGAATACTCATTAAGATTATATTACATTGTTAAAAAGTGTTAGATGAATCTAAAAGAATTATCCGATCCACAAAATTGAAATTAAATTATATAATAATTTAGCGTGGAATTAAATAATTTATATATTATTATCGATATATAACTTTTATTTAATATTTTCTCACGTTTAAAATCAACAAATATATTTCATCAATATATATATATATATATATATAAAAGTTCATCATTCATAATATTAGCATATTACATATAAATTATTATATAACAATTATTTTTTTTGAGTTTATATTGGAATTTACAATTTATAAAAAAATTTATTTAAAAAAGATATATATTATAAACATCAGAAATGTGTACCATTTACTTCTTCAACCAAAAGTTTTTAAAATTTTTTAATTCTAATAAATTCTAGGTTTATTACTATTGAAGTCAAAAATCCTTCAAAACTTACATACGGAATTCCGACGGATATACCGAATTCATCAAAAATCTGTCGGTAGTGTTATCCGGTCTCTCCGAGGTATTCCGAACGATATAGGGTATTGTGTCAATACCCTATGTGGTGGGGAAACTGTCTATAATTACTGACGGTTTTCCGACAAACTTTTTAGTTCCATCGGGAAACCATCGGAATATAAAGACAATTTGTCAATACCCTATGTCGTCGGCAATCCATCTGAACCGAGGATTCCCGATGAACATCGTCGATCACTATATATCTATATATTGAGTTATCCTGACGAACATTGTCTTATACTATATATCTATATATCAGTTTACCCCGACAGATTACCAACGAAATTCTAAAATCCATTGGGAATCTACCACGATATGCAATTTCTTTTTTTTTTTAATCAAGAAAACCGTTTCTAGCGTGATCACTTTTCAACACCAATACATATATCCAAAATTAAAATACCATAAAATGGAAATTATTGTCACAAATTTAATCTGAATCTGATGAACACTCAAAAGAAGCTGAATTTTTGTCGTCAAACTCGCCAATCTTTTCTTCAAAATCTTGAAATACGTTGTAATCTCCATCTATGATGTCATCAACAACAAAGTTAACTTCAATAGAAGTCTCGATAGAACCTAAATTACCAATTGTGTGCTGCATAGGGTCTTGATCAGAAACACCACATAGCATTACTCTAGGGTTTATTGATGTCACTGTAATTTAAAGATCTTGTTTGTTCCTCACACAACGATATCGAATGTAACAAACCTGATCCACTTGTGATTAAAGTATAAAAGGATCATATTTTTTATGTCGCTTACGAGAGTGGACATATGTAACACCGAATTCGTCTTGACGTTGACCCATGACAAGATCATACGAGTCACATTAGAACACAATACACCTCGAATCAATCATTCCTGGATAGTAAATTTCTATTATTTCACGAAGAACACTGTAGTACACAATTTCACCATATTGAGATGATATACCATAATTACAAGTTGTTTATGAGTTTCCTTCGTGATGAATATTAAAAGCATATCTACGAGTGCAGTATATTAGATAAGATTTTGCGATAAATGTATGCCCATTCACCAACTCAACTAACCAATTGGCAAACATTATCCCCATAGAAAGATCCGTAGTATCCTGTAAAATAATTTAATGCACTTAACTATATATTTATATATAAACAGGAAAATTTTATTGATAATTACTTAATTGTTATAATACTGGCGTAAAAGTACAACCATCTTGTAAATTTGCTCTTTTTAAGTTCGAACAACTCATTCTCTGTGTAATTTGAATAATGAACACATATTTGATCCATGTATATCCTATTAATAAAAAATTAAAAATATATTATAATAACATTTACAAAAAATTACGAATTGAAAGTATCCTTCATATTCCAAAATATCATCGGAATTTGTCATAATATACATAAGCAAGTGTTTGTGTTCCTTCTCTAACAGGCGTTGCGTCTTCCCTTTTCCACTTAAACGTCCAATTTATACAAATAATTCTAGCACATACAGTGGATAGCTTGGTTTTTTCCTCCATCATCATGTCGTGCATGCCGTCTATTTTAGTTTGGACTTGCGATGGAACATAGTAGGTGGAAAAGTTTGACGTTTCTTCATTAATACTTTGTGCGACGATTGGACCTTCAACTCTGGCAAGATTTTTAACTTTTTTCTTTAGGTGGAACATATATCTCTCTAAAGGATACATCCATCCGTATTGAACAGGTCTACCAAGCACTGCTTCTCTAGGGAGGTGAATAAGAAGATGTTCCATAACATCAAAAACTGGTGGAAATATTTTTTGAGGTTGCAAATGAGAACCGATACTTTTTACTCCAAATTTCGGATATCGTCTACGGTAAGTGATCTTGTACTTAAATCTCACACAATGTACGAATCCTTGTATAATAAAAAATTTAATATCATATAATGATAGATAAAACTACAATTATATATAAAATATTGTAAACGTACTTGCAATTATTTCATGGATGTTTTTAGGCAGAAGATTGCTAAAGGAAAATGGAAAACAATTTTGCATGATAACATGACAATCATGACTTTTCATCCCTACAAAATTGCCTTCTACCATATCGACACAATTACAAAGATTAGATTCGTATCCGTATAGAAATTTGACACTATGCTTAATCCACTCAAAGAACTCATCTTTTACATGCGCATCCAACAGGAATGTGGGAGATAATGATTTTCCATTTGAAATCACATGTACTTACTTCCGAGAACAAATATCCGGAAAATCCAATCTAGGTTTCAAATTATCTTTCGTTTATCCTTGCACATGTAGTATGTTATTCATTATGTTGTCGAAAAAGTTCTTCTCATTGTGCATGACATCTAGATTATGACACAATAGATGGTTCTTCCAATATGGTAAATCCCAAAAAATACTCTTCTTGTGCCAATTATGATATTCACTATAACCATCAACAGGATAATGTCTGTTACCTCCACATGAAGCCGTATTACTCTCAACACCAAAATCTCTTAGTTGAGTTGTCATATAATTCCCGTCTAGCATTGGAGGCAGACCATCAAAATTTTTGTTGTTTTTCTTAAACAATCTCGTGCTTTGACGATATGGATGATCTTGTGATAGAAATCGTCGATGACAGTCGAAACAACTAGTCTTTCGTTTGTGTTTCAGTCGGAACGCATTAGTATTATCTTTACAATATGGACACACTAATCTTCCATGTGTCGACCATCCTGATAACATACCATATGTTGGAAAATAACTTATGGTCCACATAAGTACTGCTCGCATCAAGAAGTTCTGTTAGGCGGAAACATCGAATGCTTCGACACAATTTTCCCACAATATTTTCAACTCATGAATTAGTGGCTGCAAGAAAATATCAAGAAATCCCTTAAGATTCTTTGGATCGCGGACGAAAAGTGTTAGAAACAAAAACTCTCGTTTCATGCACTACGATGGAGGTAAATTAGAAGGTGTCACGTAACTAACCACAACGAATATTGCCTCTCATGTTTCCAAAAAGGGTTGAATCCATCTGTAGATAACCCAAGGTATACATTCCTATTATCATATGCAAAACTAGGCTACACCTCTTGAAAATGTTCCATGCTTCCGTATCCGATGGATGCAAAATTTATCCATTTGAGTTATGTTCTGCATGCCATCTCATAGGCTTTGCCATGTGCTCAGATTGATATAACCTCTTTAACCTCGATGTTAATGGAAAATACCACATCTGTTTATACGGAATAGATACTCTGCCGCTTGTCTCTTGAAATTGAGGTTTGTGACAAAATCGGCATTTCATACGGTTTTCATCATTTCTCCAATAGATTATGAAGTTGTCAATACTCACATCGATCATATGATACAGCAATCCAAGACAAGCTACAAGTTATTAAACCTTGTAATATGAAGCATGTGCAATATTATCTTCAGGTAATCTATCTTTTAAAAAGTCAGCTATCGCATTCAAAAAATCTTTAGCGAAGTTAAAATCCGTCTTTATCATCATCAATGTGCTTGCAGCCAATAAAGATGATAATCTATCTCTACATCCTTTATACAATGGCTGCTTTGATGCATCTAATATATCAAAAAACGTTTGGGCTTCCAAATTAGGTTACTCTATTCTACTGCTATCCTCAATGTACGATGCTCTGTGTTCACAAAACACATCATTCACCATCTACACAGTACATGTGTTTATATCAACTTCTGATGTTGGCTCCTCTACTATAACATTAGTACTATCTAAACTTTTTGAAGTACTTTCATTATATTGCATCGTTGCATCATTTCTCCATGTGAATACCAAATTTTTTAACCCGACATAAATCCAGTGCTATACAAATGATTATGTACTTTTCTAATAGAGATTAATCTATGATTTCGATATTTAATACACAGATAATACATTATATCATATTCCGATGTCATGCTATTGTTTGACACAAATTTCATGAACTCCTATACACCTTGCGTAAATTCATCCGTCAATTTCTTTTTCGTTGAATCATACCGAGGTTTATCCATCCACGATCAAAAATAATCATAAAAACTTGAAAATGACATTGGTTACGATTTTTGTTTTGGTAAAATTATGAAGCAGCAAAAAGTATTTAAAATAGAAATTACAAAGATTATCACGATTTTTTTAAAGATTTTTAGATTATTCTTAAGAATAATTGGATATACATATAACTTTCAAACTGATTTTTACGATCTCACCGACGGATTTTTGACGGACTCCGACGGATTACCGATGACATTATAGATTTATTGAGTCGGTCAATCAACCGTTTCCAAATGGATTACATGAAATTCTAGATTTATTGAGTCGGTCAACCAACTGTTTCCAAATGGATTCCCGATGAAGTTTTGACGACCATACAGATTTATTAGAAAAACTCTAAATATACGTGGAATCAGTCAACCACCGACGGAGTATATACCGACGAAACACGAAAATTTGATTTCTATCTAAAAGTAGTCCGGAATATCCGATGGAAATGGAGTCGTTGGAAATGTCCAGAAAAATATCGACGATAAGTCGATGGATACCTTGTCATCAAGAATTCGTCTGGAATTCCACGAGTAATTTCATTGAATTCCCAACAACCATCCTATTGGCAGGAAATACCGAAGGTTTTCTGATTCTTTCCCGACGGTGCTATATCCATCGGGATGGCGTCGATATTTTAATTTATGATTTCGACATTTAATACATAGACAATATATTTTACTATATTCCGATGTCATGATATTGTTTGACGCAAATGTGATGAACTCCTACACACCTTGTGCAAATTCATCCGTCAATTCCTTCGTCATTGAATCATAATAAGGTTTATCCATCCACGATCAAAAATAAGCATAAGAACTTGAAAAGAACATTTGTTATGATTTTTGTTTTGGTGAAATTATGAAAGAGCAAAGCGTATTTATAATAGAAATTACAAAGATTATCACGAAGTTTTGAAAACTTTTTATATTATTCTTAAGAATAATCGGATATACATATAACTTTCAAACTAATTTTTACCATCTCACCGACGGACTCCAACGGATTACCGATGACATTCTAGATTTATTGAATCGGTCAACCAACCGTTTCCAAATGGATTCCCAATGGATTTTCGACGATCATACAGATTTATTAAACAAATTCTAAATATACGTGACCGACGGAGTATATACCAACAAAAAACAAAAATTTCATTTCCGTTGGAAAGTAGTCCGGAATATCCGACGGCGATGGAGTCGTCGGAAACATCCGACAAAATACCGATGATAAGTCGATGGATACCATCCTATTGTCGGGAAATAGTGATGATTTTATGATTCTTTACCGACGGTGCTATATCCATCGAGAAGGCGTTGGTTATCCATCGGTAATTTTTGATGATATTTCTGCCGTTGGAAATTCCATCGAAAATCCATATGTTTTCTTTTAGGGTCAAGGTTCGTAAACACGGTGACAGTTAATTTGTAGTTGGTGACAGTTTTTTTTTGTAGTTGTGAAAGATTTATTGTTTCCTTGTTTCCTTCGCCAACTTAATGTCCATAGCTATCAAATTGTCGGAGTCCACATCGATGTACCATTTCTTATTCGTCGCTGAATCATGTGGTATTTCACTATTAACCATTTGTCTATAGTTATCTTTAAAAATAAATTTCTTAGGATATTAATTGAATTTAATGTAGTCATGTGCCCAAAAATTCAAAACCAAGGGTCTAACATATCAATACATGAAGACCAATATGGGAATTGATTGCGCATGTTCCACTTACGGAACATAGCCATTGTAGAACGTAGTTGTTGGTATATAAAACAAATTAAATTTAAAATAAAATTGCTATAAAAAAATAAATATGTGATCAAATGAGACAAAACAAGTCTGCAACCAACGAAACAAATCATTTACCAATAACAAAAATCTTCCATGAAGTAAAACAAAACTGCCATAGAGTAAACAAAAGTACTATCGAGTAAAAAAAAAACTTCCATAAAGTAAATTTGCCAAATAATAACGTACCGTATCAGCCAACCAGTCATAATCAGGTTTAGGACATTTATCCCTTGGAGTAATTATTATCTTGAAGAATTCAATTCCTAAATCTCATGATTCAACTAATTCGTTAATCGGCAACAAGTTATATATACGTGAAGCTAATAATAAGAGATTTAAAATGTAAGAATCATATATTCATCACGTTTTATGAATTTTATTAATATATACAGTTTATGCTTCTCCACTGGGGAAAATGGATTGTATGTTGTTGGGGAACAAGGGCCCTCTTCCACAAGTTCAGCTTGTGGGTAGACAAGCTCCTAGAAGATCATCGACAAGGACCATTGGGCCAAGAGTACAAGGAAGAGTACAAAAGCTTCTCAATATTGCAAAGGACTCCAGAGACTTGGGCTCTCGTGGCAAAAGAGGTCAAGGCCCAACAATTTGTAACCCTACTCCAAGTTGAAGACTAGGAGCTAGGCGCGTGCATGCCACAAGGTCGGCCACCTTCCATTTCTTGGCCGAAAGGTAAGAATGGTAAGTTTTCAATTATATACTTTCCTTTTCTGTTTTGCAGGGTAGTAATTAGTAGTTTTACATTTTTGAGTCAAGAACAATTTAGGTAGTTGTTCTTTTTCGGTTATTTCCTTTTTGTAATTTTCCTTATGCAGTTTTATAACTTTACCATTTTTATTTGGATTGACCCTAGAATGTCAAGGCTGTCGAGCATATTAATAAGGCTCCTTCAACATTGTAATTCGATAACTTTTGATATTAATAAAGATAGAACTTTTTCCTACGAGTTTCTCTCCTAAACCTCTTGCGCTTAGAACCCTAGTTGAGACTAGCCCTCCTAGCTTCTAGTTGTGATTTATCACGAGGTTCATCACCCTTTGTGTGGTTCACTTCACCTCTCCATCCAATACCCACCAGAAGACTCCCATCCAGAAGCCTAAGGCCGAGTTTCTCGCCTAGTCTTCTCCAACCAGTCCGCGAGTGTTACGGCCTTGATTCAAGTCTTGAATCATTTTGGTATCAGAGTTTAAGCTCCTAAGACCAGGTTGTTTCTATCCTTTACTTTAGTCTTATTTCTAATCCGAGCATTAGTTTAAGTTTCATTCAAAAAAATCAAAAAATGACATCTAAATTCAAACCGAGTGCATCTAGCTCCTATGTGCATCACTAGGGTTTAGATTCATTCTTTGCATTACAACTTCGTTTTTCCTTTTTTCAAAAGCTTATTTTCCATTCTTAATTAAGTTAAAACAAAATAAATAAAAAAAAAGAAGAGAAGAAAATCAAGAAAATTCCCTCATTTGGTGGGATCGTGAGGCTTCTGACCGTAGGAGAAGGAGATTGAGGTCCGTAGACTCATGGGTCGACATGAAGGATCTCATGAGGCAAATGTTTGTCCCACCTTATTTCCAAACGGATTTGCAACGACATTTTTGTACTTTTAAAGAGGGCATAAGATCAGTAGAGGAGTACTATGAAGAGTTTGAAAGGCTAAGGAACAGGCTGGAGCTCAATGATGATGAGGAGGCATTGATGGCTCAATTCTTGGATGGATTGCAAGACAGAATCAACCGAAAAGTGGAGAGACAAATCTACAACGATTTCAAAGACTTGTTCCACCTCTCTGTCCAGGATGAGCAGCACCTCTCCTAGCTTCTAGTTGTTATTTATCACGAGGTTCATCATCCTTTGTGTGGTTCACTTCACCTCTCCATCCAATACCCACCAGAAGACCCCCATCCAGAAGCCTAAGGCCGAGTTTCTCGCCTAGTCTTCTCCAACCAGTCCGCGAGTGTTACGGCCTTGATTCAAGTCTTGAATCATTTTGGTATCAGAGTTTAAGCTCCTAAGACCAGGTTGTTTCTATCCTTTACTTTAGTCTTATTTCCAATTCGTGCATTAGTTTAAGTTTCATTCAAAAAAATCAAAAAATGACATCTAAATTCAAACCGAGTGCATCTAGCTCCTATGTGCATCACTAGGGTTTAGATTCATTCTTTGCATTACAACTTCGTTTTTCCTTTTGTAAAAAGCATATTTTCCATTCTTAATTAAGTTAAAACAAAATAAATAAAAAAAAGAAGAGAAGAAAATCAAGAAAATTCCCTCATCTGGTGGGATCGTGAGGCTACTGACCGTAGGAAAAGGAGATTGAGGTTCGTAGACTCATAGGTCGACATGAAGGATCTCATGAGGCAAATGTTTGTCCCACCTTATTTCCAAACGGATTTGCAACAACGTTTTTGTACTTTTAAACAGGGCATAAGATCATTAGAGGAGTACTATGAAGAGTTTGAAAGGCTAAGGAACAGGCTGGAGCTCAATGATGATGAGGAGGCATTGATGGCTCAATTCTTGGGTGGATTGCAAGACAGAATCAGCCGAAAAGTGGAGAGACAAATCTACAACGATTTCAAAGACTTGTTCCACCTCTCTGTCCAGGCTGAGTAGCACATCAGGCGTAAGAGCCAAGACCTACACAGCAAACCTAAGATGCCTTGGGCACCAAGCATTGGCACCAAGCCCGTAGAAAAGGGCAAGAGTATAGAAATCGAATCACGGTTCAAGAGCAAGCCTCCTGAGCAAAACCATGACTAGAGAGAGCCTAGTAAGTCTTCTAACCCTCAAAGATCACGTGATATCACTTGCTTTAACTGTAGGGGTCGCGGTCGCATCTCAAGGGAGTGCCCAAACAACCGAGTCATGCTGATCACGGAAGCTGGAGAGCATGAGTCTCAAGATGAAGCGGACTTTGAACCAGAATAAGAATACGGTGACATTATGTACCCTTATGTGGGGGAAGTACTTGTCACTATACGCATCCTCAGTGCAATGGTAGACCCCTCCGAGACCATTTAAAGGGAGAACATATTCCACAGCCGGTGCACCATCAAGGACAAGGTATGTAATCTCATCATAAATGGTGGTTCTTGCACTAATGTGGCTAGTGCGTATATGGTTGATAAGCAAGGTGTAGAGAAGACAAAGCACCCCCGGCCATACACTACAAGAAAACATTAACATTTCCGACGGCATTTCCGACGGAAAAAAACCGTCGGAGGTCCGTCGGTAATTTCCGACGACATTACGACGGATAAGCGACAAATAACCAAAGGATTTGAAACCGTCGGAGGTCCGTCGGTAATTTCCGACGCCGTAGGGATCGTCGGTAAATCGATGGTGAAAACAGACGGTAACCCGTTGCGTTTCCGATGATATCCTAATCGTCGGGATATCCTCCTGACATCATCGGAATATTACCGACGGCTTCAGATACGTCGGTAATATTCCGATGAGTTCGTGACGGATTATGTATTTTATAGCCTGTCGGGAATCCGTCGGCAGCGGTCGTCGGAAACCCATCGGAACTATCCGACCATTGTCGGATACAGTCGGAAATCCGTCGGAAATATACGTACCTTGTTAAAATTGTGTGTTTATCCGTCGATGGTCGGACATCCGTCGGAAAACCGTCGGTTTATTTTGATAAGATTTATTCGAAATACGTGAATATCCGGTTGTGGTCGGTAACCGTCGGAATTCCGTCGGAAATAGAGAATATTCTGAAGAATAATCTTTTTACAGTTCGTAATTATCTGTTAATAATTCTTAATAATCTGTTAAAAAATCGTGATAATATCTATTTTTCAGTATAAATAAGCTATGATCTTTCAAAATTTTAACAGAACCAAAATTTTTTAAAAAATGTGTTCTTCGGGTTCTTTTGAGTATTTTCGATCGTGGATGGATAAAACTCGATATGATTCAACCACGGGGGAATTGACTGATGAATTTGCGCAAGGTGTTGAAGAGTTCATGACATTTGCATCAAAGAATAGCATGACATCGGAATACGGTAAAATGTATTGTCCGTGTATTAAATGTCGAAATCATAGATTAATCTCTGTTAGAGAAGTACGTAATCATTTGTATAGGAATGGATTTATGCGGGGTTACAAAATTTGGTATTCACATGGAGAAACTGATGCAACGATGCAATATTATGGTAGTACTTCAAAAAGGATAGATAATACTAATGTTAGGGTAGAGGAACCGACATCAGAAGTTGATATAAACGGAGGTACTGTTCAGATGGTGAATGATGCATTTCGTGAACAAAGAGAATCGTACATCGAAGATATTAGCAGAATAGAGGAACCTAATATGGAAGCCCGGAAATTTTTTGATATGTTAGATGCATCCAAGCAGCCTTTGTATAAAGGATGTAGAGATGGATTATCGCTTTTATCTGCTGCAAGCAGGTTGATGACGATAAAGACGGATTTCAACTTGCCTGAAGATTGTGTGAATGCGATAGCTGATTTTGTTAGAGATATATTACCTGAAGATAATATTGCACCTGCTTCATATTACGAGGTTCAAAAACTTGTATCTGGTCTTGGATTGCCATATCAGATGATCGATGTATGTATTGACAATTGCATGATCTATTGGAGAAATGATGAAAACCGCAAGAAGTGTCGATTTTGTCACAAACCTCGATTTCAAGAGACAAGCGGTAGAGTACCTATTCCGCATAAGCGGATGTGGTATTTGCCATTAACAGAGAGGTTAAAGAGGTTATATCAATCTGAACACACGGCAAAACCTATGAGATGGCATGCAGAACATAATTCGAATGGAGAAATTGTGCATCCCTCGGATGCGGAAGCATGGAAACATTTTCAACAGGTTTATCCTAGTTTTGCATATGAGCCTAGAAACGTATACCTCGGGTTATCTACAGATGGATTCAATCCTTTTGGGAAGCATGGGAGGCAATACTCGTTGTGGCCAGTTATCGTTACACCTTATAATTTGCCTCCTTCTTTGTGCATGAAACGAGAGTTTTTATTTCTAACGATTCTCGTCCCTGGCCCAGAGCATCCTAAGCGATCGCTTGATATTTTCTTGCAGCCACTAATTCATGAGTTAAAAATATTATGGGAAAATGGTGTCGAAGCATTCGATGTTTCCAACCAACAAAACTTCTTGATGCGAGCTGTACTTATGTGGACGATAAGTGATTTTCCAGCATATGGTATGTTATCAGGATGGTCGACGCATGGAAGATTAGCATGCCCATATTGTCAAGATAATACTGATGCGTTCCAACTGAAACACGGACGAAAGACTAGTTGGTTTGATTGTCATCGTCGATTTCTACCACAAGATCATCCATATCGCCGGAGCACGACATTGTTTAGGAAAAACAAAAAAAATTTTGATGCTCCACCTCCTATTTTTGACGGGAATTATATGTTGACTCAACTTAGAGATTTTGGTGCTGAGAGAACGACTTCTTGTGGAGGTAACGGACATTACCCTGTTGATGGTTGTGGCGAATACCATAATTGGCACAAGAAGAGTATTTTTGGGATTTACCATATTGGAAGGACCATTTGTTGCGCCATAATCTAGATGTTATGCACATTGAGAAGAATTTTTTCGACAACATAATGAATACCGTTCTAAATGTGCAAGGAAAACAAAAGATAATTTGAAAGCTAGATTGGATTTGCCGGATATTTGTTCCCGGAAGGAACTACATGTAATGTCAAATGGAAAATCATTGTCTCCCGCATTCCGGTTAGATGCGCATGCAAAAGATGAATTCTTTGACTGGATTAAGCATAGTGTCAAATTTCCAGATGGATATGCATCTAATCTTCGTAATTGTGTCGATACTATTGAAGGTAAATTTTTAGGGATGAAAAGTCATGATTGTCATGTTGTCATGCAAAGATTATTCCCATTTGCCTTTAGCGATCTACTGCCTAAAAACGTCCACGGAGCAATTGCAGGTACGACGTTAAATTTACATTATTATATATATATAATATATTTTCATATATTATATGATATTAAAATATATTTTTTATGTAGGGATTGGTGCTTTTTTCCGAGATTTATGTACAAGATCACTTACTGTAGAAGATATCCGAAATTTGGAGGGAAAAATACCGGTTCTCATTTGTAACCTGGAGAAAATATTTCCACCAGCATTTTTTGATGTTATGGAGCATCTTCCTATTCACCTCCCTAGAGAAGCAGCACTTGGAGGACCTGTTCAGTACAGATGGATGTATCCTTTTGAGAGATATATGTTCCACCTAAAGAAAAAAGTTAAAAATCTTGCCAGGGTTGAAGGTTCAATCGTCGCACAAAGTATTAATGAAGAAACATCTAACTTTGCTAGCTACTATTTTCCATCGCAAGTGCAAACAAAAAATAGACGGCCTTCACGACATGATGATGGAGGAGAAAAACCAAGCTATCCAGTGTATGTGCCAGAAATATTTGCACAAATTGGACGTTTAAGTGGAAAAGGGAAGATGCGACGCCTATCAGAGGAGGA
This sequence comes from Pugionium cornutum, assembly GCA_018901935.1. Taxonomy (NCBI): domain Eukaryota; kingdom Viridiplantae; phylum Streptophyta; class Magnoliopsida; order Brassicales; family Brassicaceae; genus Pugionium; species Pugionium cornutum. The sequence continues at coordinate 14,983 of JAENJI010001122.1, read as the reverse complement.
ACACAATCACTTGCATTTGTATATTTTGACAAATTGCGATGACGTTTTGGAATATGAAAGGTACATTCAATTTAATTTTGTTTTTAATTAGTTATTATTATAACTTATTGTTAATTTTTTTTTATAATTAACAGGATATACATGGAACAAATACGTGTTCATTATTCAGATTACAGCGAGAATGAGTTGGCCGAACTTAAAAAAGCGAATTTGCAAAATGGTTGCATTTTTATGTTAGTGTTACCACAATTAATTACATAATTTTCAATAATAGTTTACTATATATATATATTTATAATTTAATATATTCTATTATTTTGTAGGTTACTACAGGTCCTTCTAGGGGCATAACGTTTCCCACGTGGTTAGTTGAGTTGGTGAGTGGTCCTACATTTACTGCAAAATCTTATCCAATGTACTGCACTCGTGGTTATGCTTTTAAGAGTCATCGCGAAGGAAACTCACAAACAACTTGTAATTATGGTGTATCATCTCAATCGGGAGAAATTGTATACAATGGTATTCTTCGTGAAATATTAGAAGTTCACTACCCAGGAATGATTGATTTGAGGTGTATTGTGTTCTATTGTGACTGGTATGACCCTGTCATGGGTCAACGTGAAATAGGTCCTTTTTCGGTTATGCACTTTTGTACCTTTTCCATTTGTGCACTTTTGTAAACTTTCCTTTTCTTTCTTTGAGTCGACCCTAGAAGGTCAAGCTGTCGAGCATATTAATAAAGCTCTTTCTAGCACTATAGTTCGACAACGTTTTTGATAATTAATAAAGATTGAATTTTCTTTCTACAAGTTATTCTCTCAAGAGACTTGTAGGCTTAGAACCTAGTTGACACCAGCCCTCCTAGCTCTAAGTTTGTGATTTATCACGAGGTTCATCACCCCTCGTGTGGTTCACTTCACCCCTCTATCCAATACCAATCAGAAAGCCTCTATCCAGAAGCTTAAGGTTGAGTTTCTCACCTAAACTTCTCCAAATAGTCCACGTGCATCCAAGCCTTGAATTGAGGCTTGTATCACAGCTGAGTTTAATGTGTCTAACACATTCAATTTGACTGACCTAGCTCCTTTACTTGCAGATGAGCCAGTTTTGAGGTGAAAATCTACTGAAGGGGGAGGGGATGATGAGGACATTAGATCATCTGGCCGGCTAGAAGACCAAAATGGTCAACCAGAAGGATTGCCCGATACAGCTGGGCCATTTGGTGCGTCTGCCGGGCCAAGTAGTACCGCCTGTAAGAATATTGAGATTATAGAGGAGAAATGTGAAGAATTGAATCTGAAAACTCAAAGAGAAGTATGAGAAAATGAGAAATGACTTAGACTTATGGAGAAGAATCTCCTAAGAGTATATTATACATTGAGTCTTTACAGCCCTTTTATAGAGGATTTACAATGTGAACACAAAAGAAAACGAATTCAAACTTGTGGATGAGTTTGAATAGAGGAGGAGCCTGTCAACAACCAATGAGAAGAGAGGAGACAGCATGGGCATGACTTTTTCACCTTGATTCTTCTCCCAAGGTAGCTATTTAACCATTTCAACCATGTGGTTAATAATAACCCATCCTTTTTCATTTCCCTTGTTATTCAAACTGAATTTTCGTGCTCACACTTGCCTTGTAGGTCAAGATAGGTCTTATTTGATTTTCTTATGTCAATACTCCCCTCAAGCTAAAGAATTTGGAATCACCCTAAAGTCTTAAGCTTGGGAACCCAAGGCAACACCTCATTAAAAACCTTATTAAAGAAAACCACTTGGGACAAAACCTTAATAAGGGAAAAAGAGTGTGCTGCTCTTGGATTAGGAGACCTTTGATCATGGGTGTGATAAATCAACAAGCCCAAGTTTGCTAAAGATGTTCTTGCGAACTTTGAGACTTGCTGCCTTTGTGAAGATGTCAGCTAGTTGGTCTTCACTCCTTGTATAGCATGGCAGAAGGGTTCCATCTTGAACTTTCTCCCTAACCTTATGGCAGTCGATCTCTATGTGCTTGGTCCTCTAGTGAAACACTGAGTTTGAAGCTATGTGAATGGCTGCCTGATTATCACAATGGAAGGTAATTGGCCCTGGTTGTGCAATACCAAAATCTTTCAAGAGTGCTTTGAGCCAAGTTACTTCATTTGTCAGCTTCCTCATAGCCCTATATTCTGCTTCAACACTAGAACATGATACCACCTTCTGCTTCTTAGTCTTCCAAGTGACTAAGTTCCCACCAACGAAGGTGCAATACCCAGTGGTTGATTTCCTATCCACCCTATCACCAGCCCAATCCGCATCACAATACCCGACAATCTCAGTGTTCCCATTCTTGCCCATCCATATACCTTGACCAGGAGATCCTTTGATGTATCTAAGGATCCTTTCTACCATGCTCCAATGATATACAGTAGGCTTTTGCATATGTTGACTTACTTGATTCACAGCAAAACACAAGTCTGGTCGTGTGAGGGTGAGGTAGATCAGCTTCCCAACTAGTCTCCTATACTGAGAAACATCCTTAAATAACTCATCAGCTTTCTCCCCCTTTCCGTTGACCTTGTAGCCATCTTCAAGAGGAGTTTTGGCCGGTTTAGCCCCAAGCTTTCCCGTGTCTGTCAACAGATCAAGAGCATACTTTCTTTGGGATAGAAAGAGCCCTTCTTGAGACCGACACACTTCAATACCCAAGAAGTACTTCAACTCTCCAAGATCCTTGATGTCAAATGATCTGTTTAAGAAGGCCTTTGTGGACTGAATTCCTTCCTTATCATCTCCTGTGATGATAAGGTCATCCACATAAACCAAGACCGCCACGATTCCTTTGGAGTTTTGACGAGTGAACAAAGTATGATCTGAATGGGATTTCCTAAACCCATTATCAGTAAGTGTGGAGCTTAATTTGTGATACCAGGCCCTTGGTGACTGCTTCAACCCATATATTGCCTTCCTAAGTCTTAGAACCTGTCCCTCTTTGCAAAAATCTTCAAGGCCTGGTGGTGGAGTCATATACACTTCCTCTTCAAGTTCTCCTTGTAGGAATGCGTTCTTGACATCCATTTGCCATAAGTCCCAAGTCAGATTCGTAGCTAGTGAAAGAACAACCCTTACAGTGTGTAGCTTAGCCACCGGTGCAAATGTATCAGTATAGTCCTCTCCATATGTCTGAGTGAAACCTCTTGCAACTAGACGTGCTTGTACCTTTCTATGTCCCCATTGCTCTTATACTTGATGGTGAACACCCACTTGGAACTCACAGCCTTCTTGCCTTTGGGAAGTTCTTGTATATCCCATGTATGATTCCTTTCCATAGCTCCCTTCTCATCTCTTACTGCATCTAACCATTCTTTCTTGCTCTCAGCTTCTTCATAAGTCCTTGGAATCTGACTTTGTTCAATCTTTCCAAGGAATGCTTGATGACTAGATGGCAAGAGGTCAAGGGAACAAACAGCTTGTATGGGATGAGCCACCGCCTGGTTGTTGTAGAATACCCTAGTGTTCCTAAGTCTAGTACTCCTCCTTAAATGCTGAACAGGTGGTGCAGCCTCCTCTACAACCGTTTCCTCTTCCATTTGGTGAATAGGTTCCTCTATACCCACTTCCAAGTCGTCTTGTTCTTGATTTTGGGCCATAGCTTCTTCTTGGATTGGAGTTGGTTCTTGAGTTACCACCCTTGTTCATTCTCTTGGGTATCTTGTGAACTACTTAAGGTTCTTGTTTCTTCGTGTCTTGAATCCTTTGGCAGATCATTTCCCAAATGATTCAAGAGAAACCTCAAACTCGTAGCCAAATCAGAAGGTGACCTTGAGAGATCCTTCAATCCTTCCCAATCTTTCTGATCATAATAGCTTTGTTCTTCTATGAACTTGACATCTCTAGACACATATGTCCTGTTGTTGCTCGGATCATAGCACTTATAACCCTTTTGTGTTGTCGAATATCCAAGGAACATACACTTGATGCTCTTTGCCTCCAACTTGTTTCTTAGATCACCTGGAACATACACAAAGCACACACACCCAAATACACGTAAATGATCAATGGAAGGTTTAGTTTTATTGAGTACCTCAAATGGGGATATATCTTGCAAGACTTTGGTTGGAATCCGATTGATGAGGTAGCAAGCAACCAAGACTGCATCTCCCCAAAAACTTTTAGGAACATTGGTATGAAACATCATGGATCTTGCTACTTCCATTAAGTGTCGGTTCTTCCTTTCAGCAACTCCATTTTGTTGTGGTGTGTGTGGACAGCTAGTTTGATGTAGTATTCCATGTTTGTTTAGATGAGCTTTGAATCTTTGACTTGTGTATTCCCTCCATTATCTGATCTTAACACTTTGATCTTGGCATTGAATTGATTAGTAACATAATTATGAAAGTTTATAAATGCCTCATAAACCCTATCTTTAGATGGAAGTAATGTAACCCATGTATATTTCGATTTCTCATCTATAAAGGTCACAAAGTATTTATTCCTATCTCTAGACATGTAAGGTGAGGTCCAAACATCGGAATGTACTAAATCAAAGCAATGCTCATAAATTGTAGACGATTTAGGGAAAACAACACGACAATGTTTGCCAAGGATACAAGCCTCACAAACTGAGTGATCATAAGCGACATTAGGAATTATTAAGCTTAAAGCACGAGCATGAGGATGTCCTAATCTAGCATGCCATAAGACATCTTTATTAGCAAAAACACAGGATTTGAAAGCTAAGGAATCCAAATTGCTTGGAGGGTCTTCAAGAACATAGAGCTCATCTTGAGTTACACCACCTCCAAGTATCTTACCACTCTTAATATCCTGAAAGTAAACATTGTTAGGCCCAAATGTAACATTGCAATTGAGGTCTTTAGTAGCCTTTTGACAGAAACTAGATTAGACTTAAATTTAGGTACAAAGAATGCATTAGTTTCTTTGTCAAATAGTCTTAATTTTCCGGTTCCTTCAATTGGAATACCCTTACCATCAGCTATAGTTACTTGTCCTAGACATGGTTCAATGTTCTTTAACAACCTAGCATTGCTAATCATATGGTGAGAAGCACCTGAATCCACTACCAACTTATGATCTGGTTTATCAAGCGATTTATGGGAGTAGAGTGTGATACCGGAGAGTTTTGAGGCATAGGCCTTGATGAGATCCTCCAAGTCACTCTTCTTAACATACTCCATGGATACATTCATAGCTAGCTCCCCTCCTTGGTTGGATGAACTTGCCGGTTCAGTCGCAACCATTTGAGAGATGTTAGCCTTTGAATCCTTGAACCGGTTTGGCTTGAGATGAGGATGAAGTATCCAGCACTTGTCCTTGATGTGGCCATTCCTCTTACAATGCTCACACATCACACTCTTCCTATCCTCTTGCTTAAACACGCTTTTGTTGGCCATGACTAGTTCTCCTTTACCACCAAACAAACCAATGTTGCCTTGCTCCCTTTGAATCCGTGAGCACACCTCTTCAAAATCAGGGAGTTTTGGCTCTCTCAGGATGGACTTAATCACATCCTTAAAGGCTAGATTTAGGTTGAGAAGGAGCCCAAATATCTTGTCTTGTTCCTTCCTTTCATTAAGCACCTTTGGATCCATAGAACTTGGTCTCAACATGTCAAGCTCGGACCATGTTGACTGGAACTTGCCCAGAAATTTTGTGAACTCCATATCCTCTTGGTGTAGATCATTGAGAGCCTTCTTAACCTCATACACACGGCTGAGGTTTGAAACATCCCCATACACCCTCTTGAGAGTGTCCCAAAGAGACTTGGCAGTTTCACAATGTGAATAAGCTTCAAGAATGGATGGGTCCAATGAATTTTGGAGGAATCCAAGGACTGATTGATCTTCTTGGAACCACCTAGCTTCTTCTTTTCTTGTTGCCTCATCCTTCTTCTCCTTTGGATCATCTATAGATGGAGTATTATCCTCCAAGATGTGATTCCAAAGTCCTTTGCCACAAATGGCTGTCTTGATGGTTCTTGACCATAATGTGTAGTTCAAGCCTTTGAGAACTACTGCTATCACCGTAGGTTTCAGGCTGGAACTAATTTGAACTGTATCCTCCATTGTTAGGCTTTGAAGAGCTCAAAGGAAGCAGCTTTTATGGTTGAATGAAACCGTGAGTTTTTAGTCTAAAGACTGAGAGATTTTGACAGAATTTTAGATTAGAAACTGAGAGATTTGAGTAGAAAAGATAAGAGAATGATCTTATGCTCTGATACCATGTAAGAATATTGAGATTATAGAGGAGAAATGTGAAGAATTGAATCTGAAAACTCAAAGAGAAGTATGAGAAAATGAGAAATGACTTAGACTTATGGAGAAGAATCTCCTAAGAGTATATTATACATTGAGTCTTTACAGCCCTTTTATAGAGGATTTACAATGTGAACACAAAAGAAAACGAATTCAAACTTGTGGATGAGTTTGAATAGAGGAGGAGCCTGTCAACAACCAATGAGAAGAGAGGAGACAGCATGGGCATGACTGTTTGGTGTGGTTGCCAAGACTGTGTGCAGCATGGGCATGACTTCTCCACCTTGATTCTTCTCCCAAGGTAGCTATTTAACCATTTCAACCATGTGGTTAATAATAACCCATCCTTTTTCATTTCCCTTGTTATTCAAACTGAATTTTCGTGCTCACACTTGCCTTGTAGGTCAAGATAGGTCTTATTTGATTTTCCTATGTCAATACCGCCGGCCCTATGATCAGCCGGGCCAGACCGACCAAATTCTCTGGTGGAGAGGCCCAAACCTCCGGCCCAACTGGCGGCAATGTGAACAACACCTCCGGCCCAACTGGCAATGCCGCTGGCCCAGAAATCAATCTGGCCGGCTCTGATCTCAACTCGGCCAGCTACACGCATAATCCAGCCGGCTCACGCGATTGCACCAACATTTCCACCTCGGCACAAGGAGACTCGGATCTAATCACCTACCAACTTCAAGGCATGAACCTGGGTGAAGTCTCTACACCAGTGGTGCTACCAGGAGCTATGACAAGTTGTAGAACAAGGGCCCTCTTCCACAAATTCAGCTTGTGGGTAGACAAGCTCCTAGAAGATCATCGACAAGGAGCATTGGGCCAAAAGTACAAAGAAGAGTCCAAAAGCTTCTCAATATTACAAATGACTCCAGAGACTTGGGCTCTCGTAGCAAAAGAGGTCAAGACCCAAAAATTTGTAATCCTACTCCAAGTTGAAGAGTAGGAGCTAGGCGCGTGCATGCTACAAGGTCGGCCACCTTCCATTTCTTGGCCGAAATGTAAGAATGGTAAGTTTTCAATTATATACTTACTTTTCTGTTTTGCAGGGTAGGAATTAGTAGTTTTACATTTTTGAGTCAAGAACAATTTAACTAGTTGTCCCTTTTCGGTTATTTCCTTTTTGTAATTTTCCTTATGCACTTTTTTAACTTTTCCATTTTTATTTGGGTCGACCCTAGAAGGTTAAGGCTGCCAAGCATATTAATAAGGCTCCTTCAGCATTGTAGTTTGACAACTTTTGATATTAATAAAGATAGAACTTTTTCCTACGAGTTTTTCTCCTAAAGCTCTTGCGCTTATAATCCTAGTTGAGACCAGGCCTCCTAGATTCTTAATTGGGATTTATCACGAGGTTCATCACCCCTCGTGTGGTTCACTTCACCTCTCCATCCAATACCCACCAGAAGACCCCCATCCAGAAGCCTAACGCCGAGTTTTTCGCCTAGTATTCTCCAACCAGTCCGCGAGTGTTACGACGTTGATTCAAGGCTTGTATTAGAAAGCATACATGGATTGGGACAAGTGTATAAAATATATCTTAGAGTGCTACAATTACAATGAACATAAGAAGGTCCAATAACCCTTGAATTTGCATTGCAGTAACCCTTTTTAATATAGGAAAAATCTGTCTCAAAGTGACCATATTCTTGACATTCCAAATATTATTTTTAGGTTTCTTTGTTTACTCTTAAGATTCCTAATTCAATTGAGAGGAAGTCCCTTTTCTCTACCTCATTCCATATTTTGAAAGACTTTCTGACTATAAGTCTCAATGTGTCTTCCAAATTTTTAGGTTGCTTGCTTTGATTGTCTGCGATAGCCAATGCTACTCCTCTCTCTGATGTCTAAATCCTTTTCTTTAATTCCTACTCATCTGCATGCATCCTTCCAACAACATCCTTGAATTTCGTTTCATTAGAATTCAGTGCAACATCTATTACAAACCTGCGAGATTGAAATTTGATGTAAGACTGCGAAGAAACTTCTTGACAATTATTTTTTGTCTTTGTAGATCTTCCCATAACTAAAGCATCATGTGCAATACAACTCAAGTTGCTGCTATATTGCTCAACAGTTCGTCTTCTCCCATAATCATGGACTCAAGATATGATACTAGTAGATCAATCCTGGTCCAGTTCAGATTGCTAGATTCCTCAAATGAAGCTTGAAAAATACCCTATATTTCTTATTCCATCTTGCTACCTTATAATCTCTTGTACTGATTTATTAGCAGAGAGCTTAAAATTGCAGATAGCCCTCTGGATTTATGCTTTGCTTCTGTCTTTTCCTCTATTTTCCAAGCCTTCCCAGGGTTCAAAGGGCCTCACCTTGCATGTTTTTGATCACAAGAGGAGGCCATCCCTCTTCAACAGCTGCACATATATATATATATATATATTAAGATCTATGTTTTGAATGATTTGTGTTATCCGGACCTTCCAGCACCCATAATTTTCTTTGTCCAGCATCAACGGTCTGACCACAGCCATAAACTATTGTGAATGTTCCATATTTATCTCAAGATGTCACTTGTAGCAAGATAAACACAATCTTTATTATATGCTCGATAATAATGGTTTTTGCATTGTTTCACCTTGCATTTTACCACCATTTTCCATGTCTTCATTAACATTTTTGGTCATTTATCCACCCTTTGGCATTCATTATCACATAGCATTGCATTCAGTAGTTTAGGACATGCATTTTTCATCCTTGCATGTTTTCACATATAACACGCAAAAAAGGAGAGATTGGAGCTTTCCAATAAGTGGATCCTCGGTTAGAGAAGGGAGATAGGAAAAATGAGATGCATAAACTTCAAGAATTCACGCGATTGGCCGGTTGGCTGATCGCCCAAGTCAATCATACTTGAATCCCGCCAACCGCATACCTGCCTGTTGGAGTACACGCTATCAGCCTATTGGCTGATCGCCCAGCCCGATCGTCGCCCATCAAGCCGTGTTGCCCACTAGAGTCACACGATTAGCCCGTTGGCCAACGGATCACCCCGATCGCCTGGCAACCCTGCACATCTGCACATTGGAGTCATGCGCTCAGCCCGTTGGCAAATCGCCTAGCCCGCTCGCTCGCTGCTTGCCAAACCTACATGGACTCATGCAATCGGCCCGTGGGTCGATCGCACCTACCGTTCACGTCCTGCCCATACTTTTAAGTTTTTTTATTTATTGGGTTTAACCAGGTTTTTCATGGATTAGATCCAACTATTTTAGTGAAACTATATAAACCCTCCGTATGTCACAAATGACCTAAGTTTTATTCTTGGCCAATTTTTACTCTCCTTGCAAATTTGGGGATTTGTTCTTGCAACTATTCATCTATTCTAGTGAAAAAATCCTTATCCCTATCTTTATTTATGTATTCTATTGCTTATTTGATTGATTTTGTTTTTACTAATACTATATGTGAGTAGTTTAGTTTATGGATTGTGGATAAAGTATAGTAGATGAATTGAATATTGATTAATGATTTTTAGGTTGATTAGATAAAAAAATTACTCATGATTAGGATGTGTTAATGTTAGGAATGAAGTAGCTGATCAATCCTTAAATTTATGATATTTTGCTATCGAGGGGTGTTGAGGGGTGTTGAAAAATGTATAGGTAAGTCCTAATTGTGCCTCTCCTCTCTTAGCCAACACGAGTTGAGGTTTAAGATTATTGGTAGACTAAAATAGGCTGAGACTTAAAGATTGCTAGTCAATAAATTACTGTTCACATGACATAAATAATCTATAGGTTAGAAAATAGGTTATCGCAACGAGAGTAGATTAGCCTAATGGAAAGTTTTCTATGTCTTAAGTATTTGTTTAATCGTGAGTCAATAAAAAATTATCCCAAATCGAATGCATTATCCATGGTCCATATGTTTCATTCATTAAATTAGTTTATCATATTATTTCTTTTGCAATTACAAAACTAGAAAAAAAAACACAAAACCCCCAATTCGAATTTATTTAGATTTAGATATTTATGTATTTTTAGTGCACTGTGCAATCTTTCGTATGGATTTGATACCTAACTATTACTTTGATTTCTCTGCACTTATAGTCATATTAGAGAAAAACTTAAACTCCATCAATGCTTTTAATACCAATTCGTAGTGTAGAGAACTCGACAACACATAACCTTGACTTAGAAAGATTCAGGTCCAAAGCATGAAAACTATATTTATATACGTAAATCCTTTATAATGATTATATTAATTCAAAATTTACACATAGCTAAAGCTTCCTCTAAGTTTTATACGACCAAATATAGCTTAATCTTAATTTCTTTTGATCATATTGATCCAAACTTGAAACAAAAACAGGAAGTGTGAACACCCACCTTCTGAGCTTACTATTTGAAAGATTAAGAGTCACAACTCTCACACACTTGACTAAAGTGCTAACCCAACCTTTAACCATTTTATACTACACGATACTTTTCTTCGAAAATAATAAAAACTTCTTCTTCGGCGGTAAAATTTTTGATCGATGAATCGCGATCTCTACATTACTCAATTTCATTTTCGATCCTTTATCACGCCGCACCCTTGGTACGAACAAAGATAAAAGCAACATCAATAAACGAATTATTTGGTATGTTGAAAACGAGAGAGAGATACACATATCTCCTCCTAACAAACATAAGTTGGTTATGCTCACAACTACAATGCATAAAACGTCTCTCTCTCTCTCTCTCTCTCTCTCTCTCTCTCTCTCTCTCTCTCTCTCTCTCTCTCTCTCTCTCTCTCTCTCTCTCTCTCTCTCTCTCTCTCTTTCTCCAATATCTATACTATTCCTGTCACAAACTATAAACCGTAAAAAAGAATGTAAACTAAAGCATCTTCCTTCTTCACGTGCCACTTGCTTCTCATGTGCTTGTTTTCTCTTCAAATCTCATTTCTTCCTGTAGTATATTTTGAATGTATCTTTCGATATTATTCGTCATGTTGGTTGATTTGGGGGTATCAGTTGTCAAGTTGGTATCAAGAAGAGAAAAAAGCCGCTTGTGGAACAAGGTTTTCTGTCTTTTTCATTGAATCACACGTTTTGCTTTTAAAAAACTTAAACATTGACCTACTTTCTTAAATATGTAGACAATAGGAAAATTAGTGAAGTGCATCCCTTCATTATCCCCCTCCTCAAGTTGAAGAGTATAAATCATATACGTCCAACTTGAATTTAAACGTGTCACACTCAAAATGGCCAATAGATTTCTTGAATATGTCAGCTATTTGATCCTTGTGTCAACATGCTTTGTCGAGATCGTACCGTTCATATACTCATTACGAACAAAATGGATGTCGACCTTGATGTGTGTTGTTCGTTCGTTTAGTACAGGATTTGCAACTATATGTATGGCCGACTTGCTCTCTGAGAAAACAGTCATTGGTTACTTTTGGTTGTCTCCGAGATCCTGAAACACCCATTTCAGCCATAGTAGTTCTTGCGTTAAAATCATCATTGATCTATATTCGGCATACGTCAAAGAATAGCTCACTATCGGTTGTTTCCGAGTGTTTCATGCTATCGGGGAGGTGCGCAACTGAATAAAGAAACCCGTCGTCGAACATCATGTTAATGGACAGCTTATTCAATCCGAATCGCACCAGCCATTAAGATGTAAATTAGAGTCAGACCATAGCAAAATACCTTGTGCAGGATATGACTCTATATAACGTACAACTTTTAGTTTCGCCATCAAGTGATCAACACGAGGTTCTTTCAAAACTTGAGCCAATAAATGTACACTGTAGGAAAAGTCAGATCGTGTGACTGCAAGATAGATAAGGTGTCCTACAAGACGACGGTAGGCTCCGGGATCATCCAGCGTTAAGACCAGCCTATTATTTTATTCAACAGTATCGTCGAAGGCCGAGAACTAAACATACCTACGTCGGAAATAATTTCCACTACATACTTTCTTTGGCATAAATAAATCTCTGTTGCATTCTAGGCAACCTCAATTCCAAGAAAATATTTTAATAATCCTTAAGTCTTTCATATGGAAGCATGTTGAGAGATATGCTTTAAATGTTGTAATAACCTCAGAAGAACTCCAACGTATGACTAAGTCATCAATATATACCAAAACCTGTAAAACCATGTCTTCTATTACAATTGTGAAGAGATAATAATCAGATTTTGATTGCACAAAGCCATAGATCTTCAACATAGTTTGATAGTTTAGAACACGAACACCGTGGTGCTTGTCTTAACCCATATAAAGATTTGTGTAAATGAGACACCTAAGTGGACTCTATAGATTGAAATCCTTGAGGTAATTCATGTATACCTCATCTTCGACATCGCCGTGTAAAAATGTGTTGTATACATTCATTTCATATAGTTCATACCCGCGTGCTACACCTATAGTGTGGAGATTAGTTTAAATCTCTGTGAAATGTTGCAGGTGCTGGCTGAGAACAAAATAAGTGGAAATGACTAGAGTGGGAAAAAGACTCTGTCACACGAAGAAGGTTTCAGCTGAAGAGAAAATAAGAATGTCAACCATTCTTATTCTGCAACATTCTCCTCAGAATCATTGCAAGAAACATTGTGTCTTCAAGTACTACACTAAAGACAAGTCTGAAAACTGCAGAAAGAACAAATTGCAGAATGAATTCAGAGCTGCACATCTAGAGAGTGTCTACAACTTTATTCTGAAGAATTAAAAGAAGAAAGAGAAATTGACTTCTCTTTCAAATTTTTTCTTCAGCTTGTAAGGGTCTTAGCCTAAGAGTATAAAAGGCAGATGATCGACATTATAATGTGAAAGAGTGTGAGTCTAAGAGAGAGTGTAGCAAAGACAGTGTGAGACACAATTGTAAGAAGTTCCTAGCTCAAGTTTGAGCAAGTGTTTAGTGGAATCCCCAAAATATTTTCCGGCGAGACGTAGGGCCTATCAACGGCCTGAACTCGTAAATCATTGTGCGCTCTTATTTTTTCTTTCAAGCAAAACATACTCTCTACTTCTCAGTAAAAACAACATTCACCTATCTCAACGAAAACCAAGTTCTTAAATTGAAAGCAAAAGTCATTGTTCCAGGAAGTGCTTTGTAGAAAACAATCTACAAGAGAAGCTGAAGGAGTACCTTTTCTCAACAAATTGGTATCAGAGCCCCAGAACCGTGAGAGCAACACTTCTACACTGAAAACAAACATGTCTTCAGCAAGAATCGAAGTGGAGAAGTTTGATGGAAAGGGGGACTACGTGCTTTGGAAAGAAAAACTGTTGGCTCATATAGAAATATTGGGATTGGCAGAGGGTTTAGAAGAAGTTGAGACTTCTGAAACAGAAGGTTCTACGGGTGAAACAGGAGGAGGCACATCACAGAGTCAAGAAGAAGCTCTATCAGAGAAATCTCTTGGTGAAAAGAGAAGAAAAGTCAGGTCTACCATCATTTTGAGTGTTGGGGACAATGTTCTCAGAAAAATCATCAAAGAAAAAACTGCAGCTTCAATGTTAAAGGTACTAGATGAACTATTCTTAGCTAAATCTTTACAAAATAGGATTTATCTAAAACAGAAGCTCTATAGTTATAAGATGATCGAAACTATGACTATAGAAGAGAACATTAATGATTTTCTAAGGTTGATTTCTGATCTAGAACATGTTAAGGTCTCTGTTTCTGATGAAGATCAAGCTATTATCAGGCTCATGTCTTTGCCTAAGGCTTATAATCAGCTCAAAGACACACTGAAGTACGGGAAAACAACCTTATCTCTAGATGAGATTGTTGTAGCAGTAAGGTCAAAAGAGCTAGAACTAAGTGAGAATGGAAAACAGTCGAAAACCATTTCTGAAGGACTGTTTGTCCAAGAGAGAGGCAGACCAGTGAAAAAGGATAAAGCAGTTGACAAAGTGATGAGGACATCAGGTCGTACATCCAGCCAGGAGACCAGACTGGCCGACCAGGAAGCTTGCCCGAGACAGCAGGACCATCTGGCGCGCCTGCCGGAACAGATAGTACCGCCGGACCCTCGACCTATAGGACCAGACCGGTCAACATTGCCGGCGGAGAGGCCCAAGCTTCCAGCACACTTGGTGGGGACGTGGATGACACCGCCGGTCCCTCTGATGATACCGCCGACTCCGGGATCAACTTGGCCGGTCCTGAAGTCATTCCGGCCAGTACCGCGCACAATCCAGCCGGTACAGCCGATCCAGCCGAGTACACGCGCACTTCCACTTCTACACAAGAGGACTCGGACCAAATGAGCTACCAGCTCCAGGACATGCACTTAGAGGAAGTCTACACCAGTGGTACCTCAAGGAGCAATGACAAGAAGCAGATCAAGGCACTCCCAAATTCAGCTTATGGGTCGACAAGCTCCTAGAGGAAGATCGACTAAGGACAATGGGCCAAAAGTACAAAGAAGAGTCCAATAGCTTCTCAACAACACAAGGGACATCAGAGACTTGGGCTTTAGTGGCAAGAGAGGTCAGGGCCCAAAGATTCTTAACCCTACTCCAAGTCGAAGACTAGGAGCAAAGCGCGTGCATGCCACAAGGACGGCCACCTTCCATTTCTTGGCCGTGAGGTGAGTTAAGGTAAGTTTACATTCGAATATATGCCTCTTTCTGTTTTGCAGGGTAGGATCTAGTTGCTTTACATTTTTGAGTCAAGAACATTTTAGGAATAGGTCCTTTTTCAGTTATACACTTTTGTATCTTTTCCTTTTGTGCACTTTTGTAAACTTTCCTTTTCTT
>JAENJI010001121.1:0-17000 GCA_018901935.1 Pugionium cornutum | reverse complement strand
TCTAAATCAAAAGTTGATTTAGTGGACATGTCAAGTTGATCGGCCAGTTAAAGTGATCATTCTAAACTGATCATTGGTGCTCATTGAGTAAAGGCTTATAAATGAAGCATAATGCATGGCATCACACAGTTTTGGATAGATTGGATTACTTGGATGCTTTGTTGTATCTATTCTGTCTCAAATTTTGTCAAAATATAGAAAATTGAGCTATTAACGTGGGCATTGGATTCGTGTCATTCTGAGCTCTAAATCAAAAGTTACAGATTTAGTGACATGTCAAGTTGATCGGCCAGTTAAAGTGATCATTCTAAACTGATCATTGGTGCTCATTGAGTAAAGGCTTATAAATGAAGCATAAGCATGGCATCACATTTTGGGATAGATTGGATTACTTGGACGCTTTGTTGTATCTATTCTCTCAAATTTTGTCACAATATAGAAAATTGAGCTAGCTTAAATGGGCATTGGATTCGTGTCATTCTGAGCTCTAAATCAAAAGTTATGGACGATTTAGTGTGACATGTCAAGTTGATCGCCAGTTAAAGTGATCATTCTAAACTGATCATTGGTGCTCATTGAGTAAAGGCTTATAAATGAAAATAAGGCATGGCATCACGCATTTTGGGATAGATTGGATTACTTGGACGCTTTGTCGTATCTATTTTGTCTCAAATTTTGTCACAATATAGAAAATTGAACTAGCTTAATGTGGGCATTGGATTTGTTCATTGTGAGCTATAAATCAAAAGTTATGGACGATTTAGTGTAGACATGACAAGTTGATCGGCCAGTTAAAATGATCATTCTAAACTGATCATTGGTGCTCATTTAGTAAAAGCTTATAAATGAAAAATAATGCATGGCATCACACAGTTTGGGATAGATTGGATTACTTGGACGCTTTTGTCGTATCTATTTTGTCTCAAATTTTGTCACAATATAGAAAATTGAACTAGTTTAATGTGGGCATTGATTTGTGTCATTTGAGCTATAAATCAAAAGTTATGGATGATTTAGTGCAGACATGACAAGTTGATCGGCCAGTTAAAATGATCATTCTAAACTGATCATTGGTGCTCATTAGTAAAAGCTTATAAATGAAAAATAATGCATGGCATCACACATTTGGGATAGATTGGATTACTTGGACGCTTTTCGTCTCTATTTCTCTCAAATTTTGTCACAATATAGAAAATTGACTAGCTTAATGTGGGCATTGGATTTGTGTCATTTGAGCTCTAAATCAAAAGTTACGATTTAGTGGACATGTCAAGTTGATCGGCCAGTTAAATGATCATTCTAAACTGATCATTGGTGCTCATTGAGTAAAAGGCTTATAAATGAAGCATAATGCATGGCATCACAAGTTTTGGATAGATTGGATTACTTGGACGCTTTGTCGTCTCTATTCTATCTCAAATTTTGTCAAATATAAAATTTATCTAGATTAATGTGGGCATTGGATTGTGTCATTTGAGCTCAAAATCAAAAGTTACGGACGATTTACATGGACATGTCAAGTTGATCGGCCAGTTAAAGTGATCATTCTAAACTGATCATTGGTGCTCATTAAAAAGGCTTATAAATGAAGCATAATGCATGCATCAAACAGTTTTGAATAGATTGGATTACTTGGACGCTTTTTCATATCTATTTCTGTCTCAAATTTTGTTTCAATATAGAAAATTGAGCTAGCTTAACGTGGGCATTGGATTGTGATTCTTAGGCTTAAATCAAAAGTTATGGACGATTTAATTCGGAATGTCAAGTTGATCGCCATTAAAGTGATCATTCTAAACTGATCATTGGTGCCATTAAGTAAAGGCTTTTGAATGAAGCATAATACATGGCATTAACAGTTTGATAGATTGGATTACTTGGACGCTTTGTATCTCTTCTGTCTCAAATTTTGTCACAAATAGAAAATAGAGCTAGCTTAATGTGGCATTGGATTCGTGTCATTCGAGCTCAAAATCAAAAGTTACGGACGATTTAGGACATGTCAAGTTGATCAGCCAATTAATGTGATCATTCTAAATTGATCATTGATGCTCATTGAGTAAAGGCTTATAAATGAAGAATAATGCATGGCATCACACAGTTTGGATAGATTGGATTACTTGGACGCTTTTCGTATCTATTTCTGTCTCAAATTTTGTTACAATATAGAAAATTGAGCTAGCTTAACGTGGCATTGGATTCGTGTCATTCTGAGCTAAATCAAAAGTTACACGATTTAGTGCAGACATGTCAAGTTGATCCAGTTAAAGTGATCATTCTAAACTGATCATTGGTGCTCATTGAGTAAAGGCTTATAAATGAAGCATAATGCATGGCATCACGCAGTTTTGGATAGATTGGATTACTTGGATGCTTTGTCATATCTATTTCTGTTTCAAATTTTGTCAAATATAGAAAATTGAGCTAGCTTAACGTGGGCATTGGATTCGTGTCATTCTGAGCTCTAAATCAAAAGTTACGACGATTTAGTGCAGACATGTCAAGTTAATTTTAAGTTAATATGATCATTCTAAACTGATCATTGGTGCTCATTGAGTAAAAGCTTATAAATGAAGCATAATGCATGGCATCAAACATTTTGGATAGATTGGATTACTTGGACGCTTTGTCATATCTATTTCTCTCAAATTTTGTCACAATATAGAAAATTGAGCTAGCTTAACGTGGGCATTGGATTCGTGTCATTCTGAGCTCTAAATCAAAAGTTACAGACGATTTATTGCGACATGTCAAGTTGATCGTAGTTATAGTGATCATTCTAAACTGATCATTGGTGCTCATTGAGTAAAGGCTTATAAATGAAGCATAATGCATGGCATCACACAGTTTTGGATAGATTGGATTACTTGACGCTTTGTATCTATATTTCTGTCTCAAATTTTGTTACAATATAGAAAATTGAGCTAGCTTAACGTGGGCATTGGATTCCTCATTCTGAGCTCTAAATCAAAAGTTACGATTTATTTATGACATGTCAAGTTGATCGGCCAGTTAAATGATCATTCTAAACTGATCATTGGTGCTCATTGAGTAAAGGCTTATAAATGAAGCATAAGCATGGCATCACAGTTTGGATAGATTGGATTACTTGGACGCTTTGTCTATTTCTCTCTCAAATTTTGTCAAAATATAGAAAATTGAGCTAGCTTAATGTGGGCATTGGATTCGTGTCATTTGAGCTCTAAATCAAAAGTTATGACGATTTAGTGGACATGTCAAGTTGATCGGCCAGTTAATATGATCATTCTAAACTGATCATTGGTGCTCATTGAGTAAAGGCTTATAAATGAAGCATAATGCATGGCATCACACAGTTTTGGATATATTGGATTACTTGGACGCTTTGTTGTATCTATTTCTCTCAAATTTTGTCAATATAGAAAATTGAGCTAGCTTAAGTGGGCATTGGATTCGTGTCATTTTGAGCTCTAAATCAAAAGTTACGGACGATTTAGTGAACATGTCAAGTTGATCGGCCAGTTAAAGTGATTATTCTAAACTGATCATTGGTGCTCATTGAGTAAAGGCTTATAAATGAAGCATAATGCATGGCATCACACAGTTTTGGATAGATTAGATTACTTGGACGCTTTTCGTATCTATTTCTGTCTCAAATTTTGTCAAATATAGAAAATTGAGCTAGCTTAACGTGGGCATTGGATTCGTGTCATTCTGAGCTCTAAATCAAAAGTTATACGATTTAGTCAAACATGTCAAGTTGATCGTAGTTAAAGTGATCATTCTAAACTGATCATTGGTGCTCATTAAGTAAAGGCTTATAAATGAAGCATAATGCGGCATCACATTTTTGATAGATTGGATTACTTGGACGCTGTGTAATCTATTTATCTCAAATTTTGTAAATCTAGAAATATTGAGAGTTTATGTGGGCATTGGATTCGTGTCATTCTGAGATCTAAAGTCAAGGATGATTTAGACATGTCAAGTTGATCGAGTTAAAGTGATCATTCTAAACTGATCATTGGTGCTCAATGAGTAAAGACTTATAAATGAAGCATAATGCATGGCATCATTTTGGATGATTGGATTACTTGGATGCTTTTTCGTATCTATTTCTGTCTCAAATTTTGTTACATATAAAATTGAAAGCTTAACGTGGGCATTGGAGTCTAAATCAAAAGTTATATATTTAGTGTGGACATGTCAAGTTGATCGGCCAGTTAAAGTGATCATTCTAAATGATAATTAGTAAAGGCTTATAAATGAAGATAATGCATGGCATCAACAGTTTGGATAGATTGGATTACTTGGATGCTTTGTTGTCTCTATTTGTGTCTCAAATTTTTTACAATAAAGAAAATTGAGACGTGGGCATTGGATTCTTGTCATTCTCAACTCAAAATCTAAAGTTACATATTTAGTGTGGACATGTCAAGTTGATCAGCGGATTAATATGATGATTGTAAACTGATCATTGGTACTCATTGAGTGAAGGCTTATAAATGAAGCATAATTGGCATCAGTTGATCGGTTAATATGATGATTCTAAACTGATCATTGTACTCATTGAGTGAAGGCTTATAAATAAATGCATGGCATCAAAAAGTTTTGGATAAATTGGATTACTTGGACGCTTTGTCATATAGTTTTGTCTCAAATTTTGTCACAATATAGAAAATTGAGCTAGCTTAATATAATTGGATGTCAAGCTCTAAATCAAAATTATAAAATTTAGTGTGGACATGTCAATTTGATCGGTCAGTTTTGATCATTCCAAACTGATCATTGATGCTCATTAAGTGAAGGATTATAAATGAAGCATAATGCATGGTATCACACAGTTTTGGATAGATTGGATTTTGGATGCTTTGTATCTAGTTTTGTCTCAAATTTTGTTACAATATAGAAAATTGAGCTAGCTTAACGTGGCATTATGTTATTTAGCTCTAAATCAAAACTTACAGAAAATTTATTGTGGACATGTCAATTTGATCGGCTAGTTAAAGTGATCATTCAAACTGATCATTGGTGCTCATTAAGTAAAGGCTTATAAATGAAGCATAAAGAATGGTATCACACAGTTTGGGATAGATTGGATTACTTGGATGCTTTGTCATCTATTCTGTCTCAAATTTTGTATAAATATAGAAAATTGAGCTAGCTTAATGGGCATTGGATTCGTGTCATTCAAAGCTCTAAATCAAAGTTACGGACGATTTACTGTGGACATGTCAAGTTGATCGGCCTGTTAATATGATCATTTAAACTGATCATTGGTGCTCATTGAGTAAAGCTTATAAATGAAGTATAGCAATGGCATCAGAGTTTGGATATATTGGATTACTTGGACGCTTTGTCATCTATTTCTATCTCAAATTTTGTTATAATATAGAAAATTGTGCTAGCTTAACGTGGGCATTGGATTCGTGTCATTCTGAGCTCTAACTCAAAAGTTACGGAAGATTTAGTGGACATGTCAAATTGATCGGCCTGTTAAAGTGATTATTCTAAACTGATCATTGGTGCTCATTAAGTAAAAGGCTTATAAATGAAGCATAAAACATGGTGTCACACAGTTTTGGATAGATTGGATTACATGGACGTTTTTTGTCATCTATTTCTGTCTCAAATTTTGTTACAATATAGAAATTGAGCTAGCTTAATGTGGGCATTTGATTCATGTCATTCTGAGCTCTAAATCAAAAGTTACGGAAGATTTAGTGCGGACATGTCAAGTTGATCGGTAGTTAAAGTGATCATTCTAAATTGATAATTGGTGCTCAATACTTATAAATGAAGCATAATGCATGGCATCACAGTTTATTATAGATTGGATTACTTGGACGCTTTTTCATATCTATTTCTGTCTCAAATTTTGTTACAATATAGAAAATCGAGCTAGTTTAACTTGGGTATTTGATTCATGTCATTCAAAGCTCTAAATCAAAAGTTATGGATGATTTAGTGCTAACTTGTCAAGTTGATCGGCCAGTTAAAGTGATCATTCTAAACTAATCATTGGTGCTCATTGAGTAAAGGCTTATAAATGAAGCATAATGCATGGCATCACAGTTTTGGATAGATTGGATTACTTGGATGCTTTGTTGTCTCTATTTCTCTCAAATTTTGTTCAAATATAGAAAATTGAGCTAGCTTAACGTGGGCATTGGATTCGTGACATTCTGAGCTCTAAATCAAAAGTTATGGATGATTTAGTGGACATGTCAAGTGGATCGGCCAGTTAAAGTGATCATTCTAAACTGATCATTGGTGCTCATTGAGTAAAGGCTTATAAATGAAGCAAAGAATGGCATCACACAGTTTAGGATAGATAGGATTACTTGGATGCTTTGTTGTATCTATTTCTGTCTCAAATTTTGTTAAAATATAGAAAATTGAGCTAGCTTAACATGGGCATTGGATTCGTGTCATTCTGAGCTCTAAATCAAAAGTTGTGGACGATTTAGTGCGGACATGTCAAGTTGATCGCCAGTTAAAGTGATCATTCTAAACTGATCAATGTTTCTCTCATTAAGTAAAGGCTTATAAATGAAGCATAAAGAATGGCATCACACAGTTTTGGATAGATGGATTACTTGGACGCTTTGTCATATCTATCTATTTCTAGCATCTCAAATTTTGTCAAAAATATAGAAATTGAGCTAGCTTAACATGGGCATTGGATTCGTGTCATTCTGAGCTCAAAATCAAAAGTTACGGATGATTTTGCAGACATGTCAAGTTGATCGGCCAGTTAAAGTGATTATTCTCAAAACTGATCAATGTGCTCATTAAGTAAAGGCTTATAAATGAAGCATAATGCATGGCATCACACAGATTTGGATAGATTGGATTACTTGGAGTGCTTTGTCATCTCTATATTTCTATCTCAAATTTTGTCAAATATAGAAAATTGAGCTAGCTTAACAAGTTGATCGCCAGTTAAAGTGATCATTCTAAACTAATCATTGGATTCGTGTCATTCTGAGCTCTAAATCAAAAGTTATGGATGATTTAGTGTGGACATGTCAAGTTAAAGGATCGGCCAGTTAAAGTGATCATTCAAACTGATCATTGGTGCTCATTAAGTAAAGGCTTATAAATGAAGCCTAAAGAATGGCATCACACAGTTTAGGATAGATTGGACTTGGATGCTTTGTCAAGTTGATCTATTTCTGTCTCAAATTTTGTTAGAATATAGAAAATTGAGCTAGCATAACATGGGCATTGGATTCGTGTCATTCTGAGCTCTAAGTCAAAAGTTATAGACAATTTAGTGCGGATATATCAAGTTGATCGCCAGTTAAAATGATTATTCTAAACTGATCAATGTTGCTCATTAAGTAAAGGCTTATAAATGAAGCATAAGCATGGCATCACACAGTTTTGGATAGATTGGATTACTTGGACGCTTTGTCGTCTCTATTTCTATCTCAAATTTTTCAAAAATAGAAATTGAGCTAGCTTAACGTGGGCATTGATTTGTGACATTCCGATCTATAAATCAAAAGTTACGGATGATTTAGTGCGACATGTCAAGTTCATTGGCCAGTTAAAGTGATCATTCTAAACTGATCATGGCACTCATTAAGTAAAGGCTTATAGATGAAGCCTAAAGAATGGCGTCACAGAGTTTAGGATAGATTGGATTACTTGGATGCTTTTCATCTCTATTTCTCTTTCAAATTTTGTTACAATATAGAAATTGTGCTAGCTTAACGTGGGTATTTGATTCGTGTGTTTCGAGCTCAAAATCAAAAGTTACGGATTTATTTAGTGCATACATGTCAATATGATCGGCCAATTAAAGTGATGATTCCAAACTGATCATTGGTGCTCATTAAGTAAAGCTTATAAATGAAGCATAAAGCATGGCATCACGCAGTTTGGGGTAGATTGGATTACTTGGACGTTTTGTCACTATTTCTGTTTCAAATTTTGTTACAATATAGAAATTGAGATAGCTTAATGTGGACATTTGATTCATGTGTTTCTGAGCTTTAAATCAAAAGTTATAGACGATTTAGTGCGGACTTGTCAAGTTGATCGGTAGTTAAAGTGATCGTTCTAAATTGATAATTGGTGCTCAATACTTATTGAAGCATAATGCATGGCATATCACAGTTTATTATAGATTGGATTACTTGGACGCTTTGTCATCTATTTCTGTCTCAAATTTTATTACAATATAGAAAATTGAGCTAGTTTAACTTGGGTATTGGATTCTGTCATTCAAAGCTCTAAATCAAATGTTATGGATGATTTAGTGCGAACCTGTCAAGTTGATCGGCCAGTTAAAGTGATCATTCTAAACTAATCATTGGTGCTCATTGAGTAAAGGCTTATAAATGAAGCATAAGCATGGCATCACACAGTTTTGGAAAGATTGGATTACTTGGATGCTTTGTTGTCTCTATTTCTCTCAAATTTTTCAAAATAGAAATTGAGCTAGCTTAACGTGGGCATTGGATTCGTGTCATTCTGAGCTCTAAATCAAAAGTTATGGATGATTTAGTGCGGACATGTCAATGGATCAACCAGTTAAAGTGATCATTCTAAACTGATCATTGGTGCTCATTAAGTAAAGGCTTATAAATGAAGCCTAAAGAATGGCATCACACAGTTTAGGATAGATTGGATTACTTGGATGCTTTGTAGTATCTATTTCTGTCTCAAATTTTGTTAGATATAGAAAATTGAGCTAGCATAACATGGGCATTGGATTCGTGTCATTCTGAGCTCTAAATCAAAAGTTACGGACACATGTCAAGTTACAGTTAAAGTGATTATTCTAAACTGATCAATTTAGTAAAGGCATGGCATCACAGTTTTGGATCTGGATTAAGCTTTGTCATCTCTATTTCTATCTCAAATTTTTCGGCTTAACGTGGGTAGTTGACAAGCTCTAAATGATTATTCTAAACTGATCAATGTTTGGCTCATTAAGTAAAGGCTTATAAATGAAGCCTAAAGAATGGCATCACACAAGTTTTGGATAGATTGGATTACTTGGATGCTTTGTCGCTCTATATTTCTATCTCAAATTTTTTCAAAAATAGAAAATTGAGCTAGCTTAACATGGGCATTGGATTCGTGACATTCTGAGCTCTAAATCAAAAGTTACGGATGATTTAGTGCGGACATGTCAAGTTGATGGCCAGTTAAAGTGATCATTCTAAACTGATCAATGGCTCATTAAGTAAAGGCTTATAAATGAAGCCTAAGAATGGCATCACACAGTTTTGGATAGATTGGATTACTTGGATGCTTTGTCAATCTATTTTTATCTCAAATTTTGTTAAAATATAGAAATTGAGCTAGCTTAACGTGGCATTGATTTGTGACATTCGAGCTATAAATCAAAAGTTACGGATGATTTAGTACGGACATGTCAAGTTCATTGGCCAGTTAAAGTGATCATTCTAAACTGATCAATGGTGCTCATTAAGTAAAGGCTTATAAATGAAGCCTAAAGAATGGCATCACACAGTTTAGGATAGATTGGATTACTTGGAGTCATCTCTATTTCTCTGTCTCAAATTTTGTTACAATATAGAAAATTGTGCTAGCTTAACGTGGGTATTTGATTCGTGTGTTTCTGAGCTCTAAATCAAAAGTTAGAGACGATTTATGCGTACATGTCAATATGATCGGCCAATTAAAGTGATCATTCTAAACTGATCATTGGTGCTCATTAAGTAAAGGCTTATAAATGAAGCATAATGCATGGCATCACAGTTTGGATAGATTGGATTACTTGGACGCTTTTTCGTCTCTATTTCTGTCTCAAATTTTGTTACAATATAGAAATTGAGATAGCTTAATGTGGACATTTGATTCATGTGTTTCTGAGCTCTAAATCAAAAGTTATAGACGATTTAGTGCGGACATGTCAAGTTGATCGGTAGTTAAAGTGATCATTCTAAACTGATAATTGGTGCTCAATTACTTATTGAAGCATAAATGAAGCTAATGCATGGCATCACAGTTTATTATAGATTGGATTACTTGGACGCTTTGTCGCATCTATTTCTGTTTCAAATTTTGTTACAATATAGAAATTGAGATAGCTTAATGTGGACATTTGATTCATGTGTTTCTGAGCTTTAAATCAAAAGTTATGGATGATTTAGTGCGACTTGTCAAGTTGATCGGCCAGTTAAAGTGATCATTCTAAATTGATAATTGGTGCTCAAGTACTTATAAATGAAGCATAATGCATGGCATATCACAGTTTATTATAGATTGGATTACTTGGACGCTTTGTCATCTATTTCTGTCTCAAATTTTGTTAATATAGAAAATCGAGCTAGTTTAACTTGGGTATTGGATTCGTGTCATTCAAAGCTCTAAATCAAATGTTATGGATGATTTAGTGCGGAACATGTCAAGTTGATCGGCCAGTTAAAGTGATCATTCTAAACTAATCATTGGTGCTCATCGAGTAAAGGCTTATAAATGAAGCATAAGCATGGCACCACACAGTTTTGGATAGATTGGATTACTTGGATGCTTTTGTCTCTATTTCTCTCAAATTTTTTTCAAAAATAGAAATTGAGCTAGCTTAACGTGGGCATTGGATTCGTGACATTCTGAGCTCTAAATCAAAAGTTATGGATGATTTAGTGCGGACATGTCAAGTTGATCAACCAGTTAAAGTGATCATTCTAAACTGATCATTGGTGCTCATTAAGTAAAGGCTTATAAATGAAGCTAAAGAATGGCATCACACAGTTTAGGATAGATTGGATTACTTGGATGCTTTGTAGTATCTATTTCTGTCTCAAATTTTGTTAGAATATAGAAAATTGAGCTAGCATAACATGGGCATTGGATTCGTGTCATTCTGAGCTCTAATCAAAAGTTACGGACAATTTAGTGCAGACATGTCAAGTTGATCGGCCAGTTAAAGTGATTATTCTAAACTGATCAATGTTTCTCATTAAGTAAAGGCTTATAAATGAAGTTTAAAGAGTGGCGTCACAAAGTTTTGGATAGATTGGATTAGTTGGATGCTTTGTCATCTCTGTATTTCTATCTCAAATTTTTTCAAAAATAGAGAGTTGAGCTAGCTTAACATGGGTATTGGATTCGTGACATTCTGAGCTCTAAGTCAAAAGTTATAGACAATTTAGTGCGGACATATCAAGTTGATCGGCAAAGTTAAAATGATTATTCTAAACTGATTTGTTGCTCATTAAGTAAAGGCTTATAAATGAAGCGTAAGCATGGCATCACAGTTTTGGATAGATTGGATTACTTGGACGCTTTGTCGTCTCTATATTTCTATCTCAAATTTTTCAAAAATAGAAAATTGAGCTAGCTTAACGTGGCATTGATTTGTGACATTCCGATCTAAATAAAAAGTTACGGATGATTTAGTGGACATGTCAAGTTGATGGCAGTTAAAGTGATCATTCTAAACTGATCAATGGCTCATTAAGTAAAGGCTTATAGATGAAGCAAAGAATGGCGCCACAGTTTAGGATAGATTGGATTACTTGGATGCTTTTCATCTCTATTTCTGTCTCAAATTTTGTTACAATATAGAAATTATGCTAGCTACGTGGGTATTTGATTCGTGTGTTTCGATCTCTAAATCAAAAGTTACATGATTTAGTGCGGACATGTCAATTGATCGGCCAATTAAAGTGATGATTCCAAACTGATCATTGGTGCTCATTAAGTAAAGCTTATAAATGAAGCATAAGCATGGCATCACAGTTTGGGTAGATTGGATTACTTGGATGCTTTTTCGTCTCTATTTCTGTTTCTCAAATTTTGTTACAATATAGAAATTGAGATAGCTTAATGGGACATTTGATTCATGTGTTTCTGAGCTTTAAATCAAAAGTTATAGACGATTTAGTGCGGACTTGTCAAGTTGATCGGTAGTTAAAGTGATCATTCTAAATGCATTGGTGCTCAATACTTATAAATGAAGCATAATGCATGGCATATCACAGTTTTTATAGATTGGATTACTTGGACGCTTTGTCATCTATTTCTGTCTCAAATTTTATTACAATATAGAAAATTGAGCTAGTTAACAATTGGATTCTGTCATTCAAGCTCTAAATCAAAGTTATGGATGATTTAGTGTAACATTTAGTGTTAAAGTGATCATTCTAAACTGATCATTGGTCTCATTGAGTAAAGGTTGAAGCATAAGCATGGCACACACAGTTTTGGATAGATTGGATTACTTGGATGCTTTGTTGATCTGTATTTCTCTCTCAAATTTTGTCAAAATATAGAAATTGATCTAGCTTAACGTGGGCATTGGATTTGTGTTCTGAGCTCTAAATCAAAAGTTATGGATGATTTAGTGCGGACATGTCAAGTTGGATCAACCAGTTAAAGTGATCATTCTAAACTGATCATTGGTGCTCATTAAGTAAAGGCTTATAAATGAAGCATAAGCATGGCACCACACAGTTTTGGAAAGACTGGATTACTTGGATGCTTTGTTGTCTCTGTATTTCTCTCTCTAATTTTTCGAAAATAGAGAATTGAGCTAGCTTAACGTGGGCATTGGATTCGTGACATTCTGAGCTCTAAATCAAAAGTTATGGATGATTTAGTGCGGACATGTCAAGTGGATCAACCAGTTAAAGTGATCATTCCAAACTGATCATTGGTGCTCATTAAGTAAAGGCTTATAAATGAAGCCTAAAGAATGGCATCACACAGTTTAGGATAGATAGGATTACTTGGATGCTTTGTAGTATCTATTTCTGTCTCAAATTTTGTTAGAATATAGAAAATTGAGCTAGCATAACATGGGCATTGGATTCGTGTCATTCTGAGCTCTAAGTCAAAAGTTACGGACAATTTAGTGCAGACATGTCAAGTTGATCGGCCAGTTAAAGTGATTATTCTAAACTGATCAATGTTTCTCATTAAGTAAAGGCTTATAAATGAAGTTTAAAGAGTGGCGTCACAAAGTTTTGGATAGACTGGATTAGTTGGATGCTTTGTCATCTTATTTCTATCTCAATTTTTTCAAAATAGAAAATTGAGCTAGCTTAACATGGGTATTGGATTCGTGACATTGAGCGTGACATCAAAAGTTATGGATGATTTAGTGACATGTCAAGTTGATCGGCCAGTTAAAGTGATCATTCAAACTGATCATTGGCTCATTAAGTAAAGGCTTATAAATGAAGCCTAAAGAATGGCATCACACAATTTAGGATAGATTGGATTACTTGGATGCTTTGTCGTATCTATTTTTGTCTCAAATTTTGTTAGAATATAGAAAATTGACCTAGCATAACATGGGCATTGGATTCGTGTCATTCTGAGCTCTAAGTCAAAAGTTATAGACAATTTAGTGCGGACATATCAAGTTGATCGGCAAGTTAAAATGATTATTCTAAACTGATCAATGTTGCTCATTAAGTAAAGGCTTATAAATGAAGCGTAAGCATGGCATCACACAGTTTTGGATATACTGGATTACTTGGACGCTTTGTCGTCTCTATATTTCTATCTCAAATTTTTCAAAAAATAGAGAATTGAGCTAGCTTAACGTGGCATTGATTGGTGACATTCCGATCTATAAATCAAAAGTTACGGATGATTTAGTACGGACATGTCAAGTTCATTGGCCAGTTAAAGTGATCATTCTAAACTGATCAATGGCACTCATTAAGTAAAGGCTTATAGATGAAGCCTAAAGAATGGCATCACAGAGTTTAGGATAGATTGGATTACTTGGATGCTTTTCAATCTCTATTTCTCTTTCAAATTTTGTTACAATATAGAAATTGTGCTAGCTTAACGTGGGTATTTGATTCGTGTGTTTCTGAGATCAAAATCAAAAGTTACAGACGATTTAGTGCGTACATGTCAATATGATCGGCCAATTAAAGTGATGATTCCAAACTGATCATTGGTGCTCATTAAGTAAAAGCTTATAAATGAAGCATAAAGCATGGCATCACGCAGTTTGGGGTAGATTGGATTACTTGGACGATTTGTTATCTCTATTTTTGCAACAAATTTTGTCAAAAAATAAAGAATTGAGCCTGCTTATCTTGGGCATTGGATTAGTGTCATTCTGAGCGATAAATCAAAAGTTACGACGATTTAGTGCGGACTTGTCAAGTTGATCGGTAGTTAAAGTGATCATTCTAAATTGATAATTGGTGCTCAATACTTATTGAAGCATAATGCATATGGCATATATCACAGTTTATTATAGATTGGATTACTTGGACGCTTTAGTATCTATTTCTGTCTCAAATTTTATTACAAATATAGAAAATCGAGCTAGTTTTAACTTGGGTATTGGATTCTGTCATTCAAAGCTCTAAATCAAATGTTATGGATGATTTAGTGCGACATGTCAAGTTGATCGGCCAGTTAAAGTGATCATTCTAAACTAATCATTGGTGCTCATTGAGTAAAGGCTTATAAATGAAGCATAAGCATGGCACCACACAGTTTTGGAAAGACTGGATTACTTGGATGCTTTGTTGTCTCTGTATTTCTCTCTCAAATTTTTTCGAAATATAGAGAATTGAGCTAGCTTAACGTGGGCATTGGATTCGTGACATTCTGAGCTCTAAATCAAAATTTATGGATGATTTAGTGCGGATATGTCAAGTGGATCAACCAGTTAAAGTGATCATTCCAAACTGATCATTGACGCTCATTAAGTAAAGGCTTATAAATGAAGCCTAAAGAATGGCATCACAAAGTTTAGGATAGATTGGATTACTTGGATGCTTTGTAGTATCTATTTCTGTCTCAAATTTTGTTAGAATATAGAAAATTGAGCTAGCATAACATGGGCATTGGATTCGTGTCATTCTGAGCTCTAAGTCAAAAGTTACGGACGATTTAGTGCGGACATGTCAAGTTGATCGGCCAGTTAAAGTGATTATTCTAAACTGATCAATGTTGCTCATTAAGTAAAGGCTTATAAATGAAGTCTAAAGAGTGGCATCACAAAGTTTTGGATAGACTGGATTACTTGGACGCTTTGTCATCTCTGTATTTCTATCTCAAACTTTTTCAAAAAATAGAGAATTAAGCTAGCTTAACGTGGGCATTGGATTCATGACATTCTGAGCTCTACATCAAAAGTTATGGATGATTTTCTGCAGACATGTCAAGTTGATCGGCCAGTTAAAGTGATAATTCAAAACTGATCATTGGGGCTCATTAAGTAAAGGCTTATAAATGAAGCCTAAAGAATGGCATCACACAATTTAGGATAGATTGGATTACATGGATGCTTTGTCGTTTCTATTTTTGTCTCAAATTTTGTTAGAATATAGAAAATTGACCTAGCATAACATGGGCATTGGATTTGTGTCATTCTGAGCTCTAAGTCAAAAGTTATAGACAATTTAGTGCGGACATATCAAGTTGATCGGCAAGTTAAAATGATTATTCTAAACTGATCAATGTTGCTCATTAAGTAAAGGCTTATAAATGAAGCATAAGCATGGCATCACACAGTTTTGGATGTACTGGATTACTTGGACGCTTTGTCGTCTCTGTATTTCCATCTCAATTTTTTTCAAAAAATAGAGAATAGAGCTAGCTTAACGTGGCATTGATTTGTGACATTCCGATCTATAAATCAAAAGTTACGGATGATTTAGTACGGACATGTCAAGTTCATTGGCCAGTTAAAGTGATCATTCTAAACAGATCATTGGCGCTCATTAAGTAAAGGCTTATAGATAAAGCCTAAAGAATGGCGTCACAGAGTTTAGGATAGATTGGATTACTTGGATGCTTTTTCATCTCTCTTTCTGTTTCAAATTTTGCTACAATATAGAAAATTGTGCTAGCTTAACGTGGGTATTTGATTCGTGTGTTTCTGAGCTCTAAATCAAAAGTTACAGACGATTTAGTGTGTACATGTCAATATGATCGGCCAATTAAAGTGATGATTCCAAACTGATCATTGGTGCTCATTAAGTAAAAGCTTATAAATGAAGCATAAAGCATGGCATCACGCAGTTTGGGGTAGATTGGATTACTTGGACATTTTTTCGTCACTATTTCTGTTTCAAATTTTGTTACAATATAGAAATTGAGATAGCTTAATGTGGACATTTGATTCATGTGTTTCTGAGCTTTAAATCAAAAGTTATAGACGATTTAGTGCGGACTTGTCAAGTTGATCGGTAGTTAAAGTGATCGTTCTAAATTTATAATTGGTGCTCAATACTTATTGAAGCATAATGCATGGCATATCACAGTTTATTATAGATTGGATTACTTGGACGCTTTGTCGCATCTATTTCTGTCTCAAATTTTATTACAGTATAGAAAATCGAGCTAGTTTAACTTGGGTATTGGATTCCTGTCATTCAAAGCTCTAAATCAAATGTTATGGATGATTTAGTGCGAACCTGTCAAGTTGATCGGTCAGTTAAAGTGATCATTCTAAACTAATCATTGGTGCTCATTGAGTAAAGGCTTATAAATGAAGCATAAGCATGGCACCACACAGTTTTGGAAAGACTGGATTACTTGGATGCTTTGTTGTCTCTGTATTTCTCTCTCTAATTTTTTCGAAAATAGAGAATTGAGCTAGCTTAACGTGGGCATTGGATTCGTGACATTCTGAGCTCTAAATCAATAGTTATGGATGATTTAGTGCGGACATGTCAAGTGGATCAACCAGTTAAAGTGATCATTCCAAACTGATCATTGGTGCTCATTAAGTAAAGGCTTATAAATGAAGCCTAAAGAATGGCATCACACAGTTTAGGATAGATAGGATTACTTGGATGCTTTGTAGTATCTATTTCTGTCTCAAATTTTGTTAGAATATAGAAAATTGAGCTAGCATAACATGGGCATTGGATTCGTGTCATTCTGAGCTCTAAGTCAAAAGTTACGGACAATTTAGTGCAGACATGTCAAGTTGATCGGCCAGTTAAAGTGATTATTCTAAACTGATCAATGTTTCTCATTAAGTAAAGGCTTATAAATGAAGTTTAAAGAGTGGCGTCACAAAGTTTTGGATAGACTAGATTACTTGGACG
>JAENJI010001120.1:0-69163 GCA_018901935.1 Pugionium cornutum | reverse complement strand
GGTGATATGATTCGCAACCCAAAACTTGTTTTCGAGAAGGTAAACATTATTCCGTTGAAATACTCCCGACTCTCTTTTTTGTCTCAACCCTGTTTTCTACTTTTCTGTTGTCTCAAGGCTGAGGAGATGGCTCAAACGTTCAGACAAAGAATCGCCCAAGCAGAAGCTATGGCACGTGCAGACATGCTTCGCTTCCAACCTGAGGTATGATTTAGCCACTTGCCTAAGCTCGTTGCTCTCAAGCTCCCAATCATATAGGACTTTGCATTTAACTACCAACAGTTTTAGTTTACGGTACAAATGAATTCTTGAAATGTTCTTTCAAGAACTATGTTTGTTGGGGTTTGGTTTGTTCAAATTAGAGTGTGATTGATAAATCTGAGATAACCAGAAAAGCTTTAGTTTTCGTGGAGGATAATAACTTAAAGTTGTATGTTTGAGCGCAGAGCGGATTGACATTAAGTTCGGAAGGGATATTAGGACCGCTCGGATCGGAGTTACCGGATGAAGGTGTAGATCTCACTGTCGATGACATTCCTCCAGCCATGGATATTTAGATTCAAAGCTTTTTGTTTTTATAACGTTTCCATAGACAAAGACATATTCCTTGATCTTATTGTAAAATGTAATATCACTCTTGGGTAATTTTTTTCTTTCTCTTATCGATATTACTATTGGATTGTCCAGATTTTATGATAACGGTTTGCTGTAGCCCAACCGACAAATATAAATATGTAATCTCATGTATAATTGATTCAAGCAAAGAGATAAAACATCAACATGATTGTATACATTGGCTTCGTAACAAAATCATATAAAGAAGAAAGTAGCAAAAGAAGAAATGCGCTCAGTTGTCTCCACAATATAATGAAAAAAGTATTTACAAATGTTTATAAATTTGATTTTTGTGTTGGATTTTGTGCTGGCCTAGTTTATAAAATCCTTAAATCAATGAAAACATTAATAAATTTCTATTTTTATTTAATAATTAAATTAATTTTAAAATTATTAACTAGATGAATCATTTTTTTAAAAAAAAATATGGATAACATGAAAATTCGTTGAATTAAATTTCTAAATCTGTATTTGATGATAACACATAATCCGCATTTTACTGAATAATTTTTATTATAATATGTCGTTAATTAGTTATTACTAAGTCTCCTAAATAAGTTATGAAACTATACACTATTGTTCTTTGGACCTTGTATTCGCCTGTAGTCGTCATTAGTCGTTACTACAGATCGATGGACTTCAGAAAGGTAACTGTATTTTTTCATGACTTAATCTCAACAAACCATCAAAATAAAATATCATTAACAGTTTTATTATTTCAGAAATATCATAATTTTGTATCTTCCTCCGTATCTCTTTTCTGCATTCCCACGTTCTCACATCATCAGTAAGTTTCAAGAAATATGTTTTTTTGATTGGTAAACTTTTGTTGTGTTTCATGTAAGACAATTCTGAATCAGCTTTGTTTGTACAAAGAAAGAAGTTATAAGTAATGCAATTATGAAACTAATGGAGATAGGGTAGTCAAATGGTCAATCTGTGTATATCCATGCAGACATATTTGTTTTGTAGGCTGTAGTTGGTCGGTCTGCAATAAACTACGGTCAAAAAGATGTTTGCGCCCGATAAAAAAACCACATCGAAATGGATATGTCCATTGACACTTCAATTATTTTAAAATATTACTATTTGAAAAATATTATAATTCAATATGCATATTAATTGATAGAGTTAGAAACTAAACTATACACATCAAAATCATATCCACGCTAGAGAAAACCAATATGCTATTTAATTTTTGCTAAAAAAAATTCAATACACAACAATTATTTTAAAAATTCTTTTTTCTCCTTTTTTAGAGAAAATAGTTATTAAAATATTTAACTCTTCAGTGTGCATTATTTAAAGAACGAATTTTTTAACGAGTCATTTAAATAACGAACTGTAGTTAACTATGCCGATTTATATATGCAATTAGTCAACATTAATAAAATTAAGTAACACCTTAACTGTTTTTTTTTAAATAGGGAAACAATATTATTTTTAAAAAAATTTGATTAAATATGGAGAAAACCCCCCAAATCGATTTTTCCTTTCCCTCTAACTATGATAGGTCTACACATTTTTTGCCGGAAAACTTCGATCTTTGATCAAATTAAGTGCCGGAAAATTTCGATCTTTGATCAAACCAAGCGCCGGAAAGCTTTGATTTTTAATCACATCAAACGGCAAAAAACTTCGTTTTCGATCAAATCAAGTACTAAAAAGCTTTGATTTTTGATCAAACCAAGCGTCCGAAAATTTTGATTTTTGATCAAACTGAGGTTGATTTGGGAGTTTTCTCAAGCGCGGGATTTAAAGTTAGAGGGAAGAAGAAATCGATTTGAACATTTTTCCATGTTTAATCAATTTTCATAAAAAGACGTCGTTTTTATATTAAAAAATAATAAAATAACAACAGTTAACGGTGTTACTTATTATGTTAATTTTAACTTATCGCAAATTTAAATCACTACAGTCAACTATAATTCGTTATTTAAATGGCACAAACATAAAAATTTAATATTTTATATCCTCTATTTTTTTTAATAAATTCATCATATGCAAAGATTGTCCTAACGATACATATGCACTGGATCTTCATCCATCATATCCATTTTCACATCACTCAAATTGTTTTTATCATTCAAATTTATAACATCCATTTTTAAAAAAATAACACATGACTAGAAACTATGTCAGCAAACTTTGATACTAATACACCACAAGATCATTTAAGGGACAAGTGGATACAATTTTTTGCTGAGAATTTAACTTCTTGAGTTGAAATATAAAGAACATTAAAATCATTTTTTAAACTATATTTTATCAGAAGAGAATGGTGTTATGGTTTCAAAAAAGGACAAAACTACCTTTTGTTATTCTAAAACTAATCAAGCTTTATCTTTAATTATTATGAACATTCCTACACCATCTTTCATATTTGTACCTGTTCTTAAACCTTCTCACCAATAACATAAAGCTTGCTCACACTTTCCTACAATCGATTACAGCTACTTCAATTTTACAAACCCTAATCTAAAAAATAAACATCCGACTCAGAATTTTAAACATCTAAAAAACCTGATTTTTGTAAAAAAAAAAATTCTAATAATCGCCGTAAAGATCGATGATCGAAAAAATGAAACGAAAGTAAAAAAAAAACAAATGAAAGTATGAAATTTTGAGTTATTTACCGATTTGAAAACGATAAATCAAGAATAAAAGGAGAAAATTCCAACTTTTTTAGGTTATGATAAAGTGAATTCACAAATTTTCAAATTCATCCTTAAACCGTAAGATATCTGGTGAGATTTCAAACGGAATACACTTGCAGTTTGATGAACGCTGCTCGACATTCTGCGTTTGAAAAAGAAGTTGTCGAGATTGTTATCTCTACAAGAGACTGGAAACAGAATAAGAAAAAGGTTAGGACAGAGATTGAGGAACACGTTTGGTCAAACTATAAGTCATGGATTCCAAGGCCAATGTTGAGCATGCACATGCGGATTGGGGAGACAAAGCTCAGAGATCGGTTTCCTGAACTCAACAGGATATGGCTCTCGACAGAGATGGTGGAGAATGTGGACATAAGTAAGATTTTACTTACTTGGAAATTCTATTACATGGAAGTGACAACACAAAGTAGATAATAAATCGATGGCTGAGTATGAAGCGAGCCTCGGGAGAGATGAGCACTAACTATCCTCTGGTTTAACTTCTTATGGCAATGGCCTCTGAAGCCAATTTCTTCTTCGTAGCATCGACTGTATGAGAAACACCGGTGGTAAATAATCACTAGGCTTGGGAAAATAATTTGAACCGAAACCGAACTAAAAAAATAGATTTCGATTGGTATTCGGTTATAAAAAATTAACCGAACAGATATTATTTTTAAAAATCATGGTTACTGGTTACAAACTGAATCAAACAAAAAATCGAAAGAATATCCAAACACACCAAATAATTTTCGGTTATTTTCAGTTATTTTTCGGTTAATTTTAGGTTATTTCGGTTATTTTCAATTATTTTGGTTAACCAAATTATTTTCGGTTATTTTTTATTTTTAAATTGAATAACCGAATCGACCGTAATCGACGTATAACCAAACCAAAATCGAACTGATCAAAACCAAAATATAACCGAACTGAAATATAGAACTAACTAAATGGATATTTAATCACTACAATCAAACAAATCGAAACTGAAATAACTAATCAAAAACGAAGCGAATATCTGAACGGTCAGACCTAATTATCTCAATGTCAATAAAGAGCAGTTCTGTAATTTTACCAGTTCCGCTGTGTACAAAACTCTACAAGACTCCTCTCCTTGTGTTCTTCATTTGCCGTACAAAGAATTCTCAGTATAATGAAAGAAGGTTTATTAAGATTTGGTTCACAAACAGTTCAGAACAACAACAAACCAACTAAACCAATCATAATGGTTTCACCTTTGGGACAACATCAACAGGTTCAATCATTACCATTTGTTTGTATTGAGGAGACAACTATGGAACCGGAACCAGATTCTGTTTAGCAACAAATTATAATGATATGGGTCAGCTAGAACTTCTGATTCAATGGACAGGTCTCGTTGCACATGAAAACACTTGGATTCAGCTAGAACTTCTGATTCAGCTAGACTTGAAGACTCAGTTTCTACATTTCAAACTTGAAACACAAGCGTCAATTCAGTATTGATAAATTTGCACAACATACACTAAGGAAGAAGAAAGTTGATGACATAGCATAAACAAGTAAAGGAGAATGACGTCATGAGTTCATTGGATTGGGAAATTGTACATAAGGAGCTAAAAGCTGCTTTGAATGGGTTACTTTCGGTTTTCACAGTTATATTTGAGCGATATGTGCTTGAAGGCGATTGATATGACATCTCTATGATTACAGTTATCGTTCTTAATCGATAGCTAAAACCTATCACAATGCTAGACATGTTAAGGACATCTCGATTAAATAGAAGGTTTGGGTTGGGTTACAGTGATTACACTAAAAATACATGTTTCGATGATGAAAGCTTTGGTAACTGCAACAGATCATAACACTGGCCAGAGCAATTCATAAACTACACATAAAACTCAGGAATTGAACAAAACAAACACAGAAATTGCAATACGGATGAACAAGTGCAGTTGTAACATGACACCAAAGCCTTGCCGATTATTAAAATAAATGGACTTGTATATATTCTCAGCTAACTGAAAGGTAAATAGTAATTCCAAGCGATTTTCCGGTTTTCAAAACCTGGTTTTTCAATTGTAAAGCCCGAGAAGATAGAGACCTCACCTCCCCCAAAGGTGACCCTAAGAACAAATGTTTTAAGCTGAAGAGTATACTGTCTCTCTCTCTCTCTCTCTCCTTGTACGATTTTTGTATTTCTGTTCAGTGATAGTAGAACGAACACCCCTGCATGAGAAATAACAGCAATTCCACAACTCAGAGATTTTACTTTTCCTTTTTCTTAACCATCCCATTTGGTTTTATTTTCTCTCTTGCTCCTAGACAATATGATGATTTCTCATTCAATCAAAATTGGATCCGATAGTCATTCATTACAGGTGGGTTTGTATAAAGGAGAGTGGATCCTGGGAACCTTACCTATATGAAATCAGAAGGGAGCCTCCAGTGACTCATCCCAAACTTCAGCGCTTCCATTAGATGCATCTTCAACATCTTCTTCCATTGAAAGCCTTATATATTCTCTATGTGCAAAACGGTCCCAGTCTGTCAACGTTGGGTTTTCACGTTCCTGTTTTTCCATTTGCCATTTTGAAATGTTAAAATAAGCCAGTCTTAAGCAGCAGCAAGCAATGATAAAATATCAGATGAGACGTACCTGACGAATGAGGAACGGATCCCGTGTTTCAAATGCCATAAATTTATTTAGATTAAAAAGGATGTTGAAGACATTTCCAGAGAGTTTGGAGCCCTTCAGGTCGTGCAGGGTTATATAGCTTTCATTCTGAGGAAGGAAACAAGAAACAAGAAACAATCAAACAAAAAACACAAGAGTAACAAAGAAAAACTGGGAGCATCAACAACTTCTTCTGCGACCATCCAACATTTTCCTTTAATACAGAATATACTCTTAAAACATATAATACACTAATAACCACAATAACATGAGACATACAGTGTATTACCTCTGGTCCAATCATATCAATTATCTGGCATAAGATATCCTCAAAAAGAACAGCTTCCTGCGCCATGCATTCCATTCGATGCAACTGCTCCTCATAATAGAATTGCATCTCATTTCGCGTAAGAATCCCATTTGCATCCAAGTCTATGCACTTAAACCTAGTCCAATACTTACTTATGTCAGATAACTACCTGTTTGACACCTTTGGATTCTTGTATCACAGCTTACCAATATTCTAAGCTAGGCTCTGACGATTTATCTTCTTCGGCAAGTATGAAATAGACAAAATCCTCATACCCCATTTTTCCTTCAACTTTGCTAGAAAACTTTCTAGCAACCTGATAAGAAATCAATGAATTATCATCCATCGTGACAGTCATCTTAAGAGAACTAATAACTAGGAACAAGGACAAAAGTCTTAGGAGAACCATGCACTAAATTTCATGGTATTTGATCAAGGTTCTTTATACGAAACCTGGGTGAATATTCTGTCGACAATCCGGTAAGTGAGAGCATGGTTTCCATATTTCATAAGGTTTTCTTTGTCAATCAGGAAATCATGATCCGTATCCAGCTCCCAAAACTTGCAGTATATGACATAGAAATGCTCATATGAGAAATACCTATTTGCCATAATAAATATAAATACTGTTGTCAAAAAAAAAGAGAACAGAGACCTACAGTTTGCGACTTTGCAGATCTGCGCAACCTTAATCCCGTTTCAATATTTATAACAATAGAACAAACTCGTTCAGTCAGTACCTCAACACTTTGTTGATATCTTCTTCTTCATCAGCATGAAGCATGGCATCAATTAAGTTTCCGCGTTTAAGCTCCCTCAATGTAAGTCGACCATTTCCAGATCTATTTATGTAGTAAAATATTCTGTAGGTAACAGTTTCAGCTGGCCCATTAAAGTGCAAATGGTATCAGAAAACTGCATTCTTGAAAAGACAACTTCGTTGCCACCAACTTTAGCAGCAGCAGCAAATGAAAAAGAATGTTGACACCAGTAAAATCTAAATTGTTCGCGCAATTTCATGACTAATTAACACATCATCCATGATCCAAGTTGTGCTAATAATTTAGACAAAATTACCAAATTTAGCCAAATTTAGCCAAATTTAGCCAAATTATCTCTTATATAACAAGCCTGTTTCAAAAAAAAACTGAAGGCGTCATAAACATATTGGAGACAAGGAGAAATGATCCATGCTATACTTGCCAGCTCTATGGACTTGAAAGTAACAAGAAAGATGTCTAATAACACAGCAAAGACATCACATATGCAAAATAATCAGAGTCCAACACAATAATGCCACATTATATGGATGCATCAATGGTGGAAATATCTTAGGCATCTAGTAACAAAGTTAAGGGGAGTAACCACTCGCCAGATCTAATTGTGAGTTTATACCGCACATAACAAACTCATTCGGGTTTACTAGCACAGTGGCTATTAGCTAAGCATATACATCTAAGAATAAATACAACCAAACTCCAGCTCAATTTCCAGAAAACTAAACGATGTGAAAAAGAAAATGAGTCAAATGACTAAAATGTAGTTGAAATTGAGACTAACCATATCTTTCTTGGAATTCAGGTGTGCCTTGCAAAAACTCCAGCCCAGGATGTGTCGCCAAAAGTTCTTTAAGTAGTGGCTTGAAATCATCCTGCCATGGCAAAAGAAAGCTGAGAACGAAAATGCAAACAGAAGAGAAAGGAGGTTGGAGAACGAAATTCACAACCATTACTGAATAAGCCAATCAAAAGAAAATTACCTTCACAAGGAAATTCTGATTTTGCTGCTTAAGTATCTTAAATATTTGGGTCGTTTTATCCATTATCAACATGTTCCCATTTACCCAATAATCAATAAATGCTTCTCTGTTAAATGAAAAAAATATAAATCAAACTCTAAAAAATTATTATAATGGCTTGTGCAATATTTTGATAACTAAACTCATGAAAGAGCAGCTATAATATCAGAAGCAAAGTACACTTTAAATGATACGCAAATCAGATTCCACCATAAAAAGAACATAGAAGCACACACCTAGTAACAAACCCTGTATTATTAACATCAATCTTCCTGAAAAGTGAAGTGGAAAAGAAAGATGGGAGTTTGCAGATTTCTCTGGTGACTAATTTGAATTCTGCGATTTGAAAAGGGAGTAAAGTTAATAAGGCACTTGTTAAGTGTCACTTTAAAATATTAGGAAAATTACGACTCCTCACCTTGTATCTGCAGTCCATCCAGGTGGCCGTAGAAAAAGTGGTTGATTCTAAACATACACTGCTCTTTTATCTCGCTTGGTGGTGGACGACCATTTTGAAAATAAAACTACGCCCATTTCAATGTCCATCATAAATAAAGTTCATTGTTAGAACATAAAAGAAAGAACGAATGCACTAATCAAAGTTAGCAGTGGCAATTCAAAACCTGAGGTATTGACTCTTTAACAGGCTCGTTGAGTACTTTCAGCGGAGAACCTAAATTAGAAGGGCCAGCCCTCTGCTTCATTGTACGCGGTGAACCACAACTCCTCGGAGAAAGAGGAGGAGCACTTCCAGCAGGAAACATGGATGGTAAAGAATTGCTGGTGCCAGGATTTGAACCAGATGCACTTCCAGGAACATTCAACGGAGCTCCAGCCATTGCATCATGAAGCAATGATGTAACCTACAAAACAGATTAGGGAAAGATTACAAAATAGTCTGCACTTAAGATTCCAGTGAAAGACTGTTCAGAATAAAACATTTTAGGAGAAGCAACACGCATGTACAAAACACAAGTTAACAGTCTCTTTCAGTAACCAGGTAAGTAAAGACCTAACAAAAATACAGTAACTCTGACTAGTTCATCACATGTGAAGATGTGATTGAAAGACCACCATCACCAAAACACAGCCTTTCACAGTATATTTCCAGTAAATCATGCAACATCATCAAACCATTCTCAAGACATAGCATACTTAACAGTCCAAGAAGGTGAAAACACAAAAGATCATGGAAGGCCGAAAAAAAAACAGTCAGTACATAATTTTCGCGACTTTTAACTAAGGATGCATGATCAATTCAAACAATCTGCTTTACACAGAAAGAACTATAGCCACAGATGAAGTAGTACAGGTAGAAAACCCCAGCATCCTAAGCACTGCCCAAGTGCTCACCATAGCAACAGAAAAAAGAGACCGTCTGCCACAATTCCTCGCGGCACTAAAGATTGAAACTGAAAATTCATCGAATACCTGTCGATGAGCTTCAGGGAGGGAAAGCCACTGGTCAAAGAGCTTCTGCGTGAATTCGGGTCTCGATTTCAGAACAAACGAAGACATCTCCGGAAGCTGCAACAACTCCGCATCCAAACGAGTCATGTCTCCGGAAAGAACAGTATCCAACATACTAGATTTTCACGAAATCAAATAAATCAATCGCATCAACACCGACGAACTAAAGTAGAAAAGAGAGTAAATTTTGAAGTGGATGAGGAAATCGAAAGGTGAAAAAAAAAACAGAAATTAACCAAATTGGAACAGCGAAAAGTGAGAGGAAACCCTAGATCTTAAAGAACAGAAAGAATCTGCTTCCAATAAACTTCTCCGATTCAGAATAAGGTGCGTCTCGAGAAAGTGAGGGAAAATGTAGATTATTTTTCTCTATTGTTTTTTACCTATTTTATTATATAAACTAAATCACAATAAAAATTGTTTAAAGTCTCTTTTTCTATTATACGTTTAAACTTTAAACCCTTTAAAATTACCTTTTTATCAATAATTTTTGTTACATTTTTACAGTCTTTTCTTTTAAAAAAAATCATTAGTTTACTTACTTTCCTTTTTATTCATTAAGTATTATATTTTGGAAAGTCAGAAAAATATAATTAAATTTTTTTGAAAATCACAATCCTTTAAAAAGTCAACTCTTTATAAGAATTTTTAAAATTAACAATCTAATATTTTTAGAGATTATACTCCCATTTCATAAATAAACTAGGAATGTATAACTGTTATGCACATGAAAATTTTAATATTTTAAATTTTTATATTTAAATAAATTTTTAAATAAAATATAAAAACAAAATTTATCATATTTTTTTTGTGTTATCTATAACTATAAAAAAATTTATAGAGATCAAT
Source organism: Pugionium cornutum (assembly GCA_018901935.1). Classification (NCBI taxonomy): domain Eukaryota; kingdom Viridiplantae; phylum Streptophyta; class Magnoliopsida; order Brassicales; family Brassicaceae; genus Pugionium; species Pugionium cornutum. Next base: position 58,808 of record JAENJI010001120.1, on the reverse strand, counting down.
TAATTATGTTCAAAATCTTAAAATCTCATAAGTTTTGAATTCGTTGAATTTTAAAAAATTTAAATTTCAATACTTTTCTTTTAATATATAGTAGATATGTGTGAGAATAAAAAATTTTAAAATATAAAAATATAATAACTAATACAATGTTATAAATAAATTTTGATTAAATTAAGTAATAGATTTGTAACATGTTTTAATTAAAGTAATAAAATTAATAGTCTTAATTAATTTTTATATTTTAGAATATAGTTATATATAAAATACTCATACTAAGAAGTAATTACTAATAATTCGAATTTATTATTAAAAACAAATTATATAATATATAATTTTATTTGAAAATATATTGATTGTGTTTAGAAAAAAAACAAAACCAAACTCATTAATTTAAATAAAGGAATATTGGTTTTTTGGTTATAAGGATGTGTAATTAATGATTTTTTAGTAATTTAATTACAAAAAATATTGAAAGTAAATGTAGTGATGACACATTAGCAAATTTGAATTTCGATTCTCTTTTAATATATAGTAAATATAAGAGACACCAAGAAGTTAGAAAAGTAATTATGCTAGATGATCAAATTTTGGATCACAATTAAATAATCTTTTTGCAAAATGGTAAATAAAGAAAAGGTATTACTCTTTTCTTTAGTGCAATTGTGTAAATAACACTCTTTCAAATTTATTTTCTAAATGTAGTATATTAAAAATAAAATTCATAAAATATTATAAATTATTATGTGAAAATAATTATTTAATTTAAATAAATATATATATAACTAAAACATAATATCTGAATCTATTTTTCTAATTTAAGATTTAAATTTTGTTACTAAAAAGAGATATTTAATTATTTTAATATTAAATTTATGATATTTTTATAAATTTAAATTATTAGTTTTATATTTGAAAAAAATTTTAGAAAAGATGCAATTAATTGCCCTAAAAAATCCTGAGCGGATTTATAAAATATTTATGCACTTTAGCAAAATTATATAATTTATAAATAGTGTAATGTCTTATAAAATAAAATAGTGCGCTATTTGGCTGCATAAATATGTAATTATTAGTATTTTATGTGGTTTCTCAACAAAATAGTATGTTGTTTTTAAAATTATATAAATAAATTAGATTTATACTCCGCAAAAAATATTCATATATTATAATTAATTTTTTATTTAGTAAATAAAAATTAAAAATATATATATTATTTCTTTTTAAAATAAAATTTTGAAATTTTTTAATATTGATTATACAAACGAAATAGATAATAAAATCAGAATATACAAATAATTATTTAAATTATTTCTCTCTTAACTAAATAATATTATTAAATAAGTAAACAATTGTAGATGTAATAACTAAATTAAACCATACTTTGTTTTATATTCTATTTGACTAATTTTTTAAAATTCTTAATATTTTATTTTATTATATTTATTTTTTTGTCAAAATATTAGAAATTTACATATAATATATTGTTAAATATTTATCTAATATCATTTTAGTAAATATTGTAGTAAATTATATCTTACATAATATTTCTTTTAAGATGTTTTGATAATTTGACATGTAAGACACATTCGTAATTATACCTCAAAATAAAATTTCTTTGTTAAAATATTTCTTAATTAATATATTAGAAAGATTTATATAACAAATATTGCAAAAAGTGTTGTTTTTATATTATTACCATATTAATTCTCAGCAATTACTGGATTTAGTTAAATAAAAATACTTAATTAGTTATTTTGTATCCAAACATCCACCAACCAAAATATTTAAACTAAATTTTGATATATATAAGAGATATCCAGTTCAACTTTATCTATCCTCCTATAATAGTGTTTGGTTATTAGAGTGACAAAAAATTATATTATTTCAACAAATAAAAAACTATGTTAAATAATTTTTATACTTATTTTAGTAACATAAATTTTCTTTATATAATTATTATCATATTTATTTTCAATATTTTATAGAATCACAAAACATATAAACAATCTAAAGATTTCTTAAACTTATTTTATTAATTGTTATAATTTTTATATATTGACATTTCAATAGTAATATGATTTTCTCCACTCTATTAACTGTGTAATCGATAAAATAATGATTGACACCATTATTTCATACATGTGAAAACACAAAACCAAATGGAAAATATGATTAAAAATATTTACATGTATGAAAATATCTATTTTTACCATTAAATCATCATACACAAAAAATTAAACTACATTCTAACGGCTAATTAAAAGTAAAACAATAAAATACTCCAGATTTTTCTTGTCGATTTTTTTTGTTGGTAAGACTATTTTAATTTTTTCAAATGTTAATACATTAAATTATATTTTAATTTTTAGCAATAAACTATTTTTTAATATGTAGTAAATATTATTGACCAAATAATAAGCATTCGTGATATTCAATTTGTTTACATATTATGTTTGAAAGCCAAATTCAATTGTATGCGTTTTATATTTGGCTGTAATGATTTGATTTGTTTTAATTTATTGTAATAATGTATGATTTAGTTGTGTTTTGTGCAAAAACTATACTAATGATCCTAAGAGTTATGCATAGAACAACAATCATGATGCTATTGCGTTTGATTTGAGTTTTGCAAAAATATGAATATTAAAATATTTTATTTTCCAAAACATGTTCATGCATTTTTTTATTTATTATGTAAGATTTTTTTTTCTAATCAACATAATATGATAAATGACCATGTCTTATCATTTAATCGTTACCTACATTTAGACTCACGTTCTCTACATATAAAAATATTTATATAATATAATTTTTTTTTTATTTAATAAATATAAATTAGATACATACATAATTTAGTTTTTATTTAAAATATTTTTTTAAAAAATTTAATATTGATTATACTAATAGAATATACAATAAAATATAATTATACAGATGAATTTAAATTTTTTTATATTGAATATACAATACTAAATACGCAAGAAATTATAAATATGATAAATATTCAATTAATCTAAAATTTTATTTTATATTTTATTTGACTAATTTTCTAAAGTTCCTAATACTTTGTTTTATATTGTGGTTGTTCTACAAAATAAATGTACAAGTACTAAATAAGTATTTTTTGTTATCTTTTGTTAGACTAGTACGTTTTCTTAAACTATTAAGTTTAAGTATGTTATGTTTTGATATGTTTCGTGAAACCAATTATCTAACATGTTTTGTTATATCTTGTTAAACACAAATTTGTAAAATTCATATGGATATGTTTTTGGTTTTATTTTTTCATCATAAATATTTAATATTACAATTAATCAAAATAAGATGCACAAATACATAGATTTCATACTAAATGCCATACAAAATAAAATACATAAGTTTTACAAAATAACCTATTGACATAGATAGATTTTAAAGTACATCAACAAAATTAACAAAGATATGACAATAACAAGCACACCAAACACACCAACAAACTTTATTCACGTGACACTTCCTACAATGTGATCTATACCAATCAAGAGTTTCAAAAAATAAATTAGGTTTATATCCACGTCATATCTTAAAAATATTCGTAAATTATATAATATTATTTATCAGTAAATATAAATTATATAATATATAATTTTAAATTTATTTAATATTAATTTTTATATATATAATTTAAGAAAAGAAAATTAATTCATTTTACAAATTTTAATAGTATTTTTAGTTAGTTTAATAAAATATATTGATTTTGTAATCAAATTATTAATGATAAATATTGTAATTATTATAATAATTTAAGCTCATTTATATATTTATTTGAAATTAATTTGTAGTGATATCAACATTACATTTATGTTAATACCACGTTAAACAAAAGTTATTTTCTTAAAATGTACTTCAAATAATTATTTCATTATATATAAATAAATTTATTATCATATTTAAATAAAAATGTTTCCATAATATTTAAAATATGTTATCATAATCAAATAAATTTGTCATGGCGCTTTTAAAAAATCTGACATTATAGTCAATTAATTATGTTATCAAGATTCAGAAAATTCTTTACTGTAAAACAAATCAACGACCATATTAACATATAACTTCTAGAGCATACAAATAAATTTGATATTTATCGACCTATTAGAAAAAATCGCTTGAGAATTCTCTCTCGAGAGATTTCAAAAAGTGGGCCGTTACAAAATAATGAATCTGTAATGTATGGGCCGCCACCTCGATCCGCCGAGCCCAAACACGGTGCCGGCGAGAACGCACATCGGCAGAGGGTTCCCTGCGTGGACCTCCGTCGCCACTCCCCCGATCACGCCATTGATTAGGGAATTACAATATGGATTGTCGAAGATCTGGAATATTCGAAAGAATATCACCACATCGGATCCGCGATCCTCCACGGAGGATTTACTTTCCATCCCTTGCGACCAAAACTGGTCGAGTATCACGCCGACATTAATGGTGTGCTCACTTTCGGAAAGTGAGATTGCGAGCAATCCGCGACCCTCACCCAACGAAATCGCGTGGAATCAAGGAAATCGCGGTGACAGTGGGATCCCGCCATTAAAGGCGAATCCACCACAGCTATATAAACCCCCGTTGCACCTCCTAGTCGACACCACACACCTCGAAAAAGCACAGAAAACTAAAGCCCGAAAACAGGAAGGAGAAAACCCTCCCCAGCCTCCGAGAAACCCCAGATCGGAGATACTCTTCGGTGACAACTCCAAAGGCAACCGAGGCGACCACAAATCGACGTCCCTAACTCGGCGTCATCGGAGTCCATTCACTCGCCGAAATTACCCTAAATCGGCGAGATTCAGTCGGCTACCAAGAATCCCGATTAACCGACGTGTGTGGAGACGACATAACCGAGGCGATTCCTCGATTATCAAGGAAATAACCGATACCGTGGGCCCCACACAAATTCCGGTCCAATTTCGCATAACCAGAACCGGTGTACCAATTCACGCCTGGTTAACCGAGATGACAATTTCAGGAATGCTAGTATCCAAAACCTGTTCGGGCCGAAGAAAGCCAAACCCAATAAGGATTCGGGCTTTTGACAACTCGGCAGTTCTCAAGAGGTTTGAAACAACTCTGGTGGGCAGGATTCTGAATATGACTATGCAAGGACACAGAGTCCGCACCTTCATCACCCTCCTACCCTCAATCTGGCAATGTGAAGGTCGGGTTCAGGGCCAGGACTTGGGACAAGGAAGGTTTATGTTCCGGTTCAACTCAGAGGAAGACATCATATCAGTCCTGGAAAAAAGGTCATACCATTTTGATCAATGGATGACCACACTTGAGAGATGGGTCCCGAGTGTAAAGCCTGACTTCCCAGGGACAATTCCCTTCTGGGTGAAAGTTGTGGGGATACCGACCCACTACTGGGCAGAGGAGACAATCATTGATATTGGGCAAGCAATGGGAGAACTCCTACAGTACGATGTTAATGAGGCAAGAATTAGGGTTTCCCTCCAAGCAGAGGAACCCCTGGTATTCATACGGGACCTACAGTTCGCAAATGGAGACATAGTAACGGTCACATTTGACTATGAAAGGTTGGCCAAGTTCTGTGACCGATGCCTTCGAATAACACATGACGAGAGACACTGTCCAGACAAGCAAGGTCCCTCCCACAGCAGACCAGAAGCTCCTCTTCCTCCTCCTCCACCTAGGAGGGTGGAATCTGACTCCCCACTCCATAGATACCTAGCGGAATGGCCCAAGAAAGGAGATAAGCCCCAAAGAGGAGTGAACCTAAGGGCCCCCAGAGGAAGCAAAGGATCCAACCACCCATCGGCAAAGCGGGCCCTGCACTTCGAGGAACCTAAGAGGATGGAGATCTCACAGAATGGGAACAAACCCAAGAGATCGGTGCTAGACAGACTCTAGGAACCAGAAGGAGACAGAAGCAGGGATAGGAAGAAGGAAACCGAGAGACCCTCTTGGTATAAGGAAACGGAAGAGGAAGCTCGAAGGGAGAACAGGAGAATTCTGAGAGGCTCCTCATCCAAACAAAGCCCTACCCTCCCAGAAAATGCGGTACTGCCACAGATCCAATTGGGGTCTGTAGGACGGATCAATCCACAGGAAATCATATCCCCGATGAGGGATATGCTCACAGAGAGGAACAAAAGACCGGAAAAAAGAGGGACCAAAAGGCTGGACATCAGGGTGACTAAGGCCCTACATGCAAGAAAGAAAATAGGGAGAAGCCCGTACCGTGCCTCTACCGTAAAGAAACATACAGTAATGTATTTTGGGGAAACCAAGCACCAGAGCAAGATATTACGAGGGAAAGAGAAATCATCACCAACGCCTGCCACAGAGGCCAACCCTTCAGGCAAGGGTAAATCTGATGGATCCAAGAATCCGGTGGTCAAGGAGCGACCACCGGAGGATGCCTAATGATCCTAAGTTGGAACTGCCAAGGAGCGGGGAGCTACTTGGCAGTTCGGAGATTACGGGAACTACGGAAAACGTTGTTCCCGAGGTTACTTTTCTTAATGGAGACTAAGCAGAATAAGGGATTCATACAAGATATGCAAGCCCACTTAGGTTATGATTTTCTTTTTACGGTAGAACCATCAGGACGTAGCGGCGGCTTAGCACTGATGGCCCTAGCGGAGTTTAACGTTCAAATTTTATTTTCAAATAAAAATATCATCGATGTAATGGTTACTATTGGTGATAATAAAATTTTCATATCTTTCGTTTATGGAGACCCAGTAGTAAAACTGCGTAACAATGTCTGAGAACGCTTGACCAGACTAGGATAGGAAAGGACAGAACCATGGTTGATGATTGGAGACTTCAATGCAATCATGGGAAATCATGAAAAATCAAGAGGAATATCCCGCCCTGAAAGCAGTTTTCTAGACTTTCGCCTCATGTGCGAGAACTGCGGTATGACCGATTTTCCTCACAAAGGAGATAGCATGTCATGGTTCGGCCGTAGAGGGTCCGGAATAATCCGGTGTAGACTGGACAGAGCAATGGGAAATGAGGAGTGACACAATATCTACCCCCATACCAGGTCAGAATATCTGAAATTCTGTGGATCGGACCATCGCCCTATCTGGGTTCAGACGTTAGCCCAGTCACAGAGGCGGGTCCGTAGCTTTCGTTTTGACAAGCGATGGATCTCGAAGCTAAACTTTGGAACGATAGTCAAGACAGGCTGGATCGGGTCGGCAGAGGACAACGACTTGACAATAGTAGAGCGAATAAGCAATTGCCGGAAAACAATATCCAAATGGCGAAGGCAAGAAACGATGAGCTCCTCAAAATGTATAGATGAGATAAAGCAAAAGTTGGAGGCAGCACAATCATCAGATACAACATCTGTAGAAGAAGTGGCAGAACTGAACCGACGCCTGTGCGATGCTATTCGAGAAGAAGAAATATTTTGGCAGCAAAAAAGCCAAGCGATATGGCTGAAAGAAGGGGACCAAAACACAAAATTCTTCCACGCAATCACTAAGCAGCGCCGTGCAAAAAACCGGATCATAGGTCTAGTAGACAAGAAAGGAGTATGGGTGGAAAAGGAGACTAGAGTGGAAGCAATAGTGGTGGAATACTTCACAGACCTGTTCTCCATGTCTCAGATAGAGGAACTGGAGTCATCTCTACAGCACATCACTACGAGAGTATCGCCCGAGATGAACAACCGCCTCGAACGCATGGCGACAAAAGAGGAAGTCAAGGATGCACTCTTCTCAATGAACCCAGAGAAGGCCCCAGGACCGGATGGGATGACAACACTATTCTTCCAAAACTATTGGAACATCTTGGGAGATCACTTGCTAAAACTGGTAGATGACTTCATGACGCTTGGAAGGTTTGATCCAAGACTCAATGAGACCAACATTTGCCTCATCCCAAAAAAAGAGAAGCCTAGACACATGACTGAGTTCAGACCCATTAGCCTATACAATGTGGTATATAAGGTCATATCAAAAGTACTCTGTAATAGGATGAAGGAAATACTACCATCACTGATCTCAGAAACGCAATCGGCCTTCGTAGCTGGCCGAATGATATCAGACAATATTATCATAGCGCAAGAGGCTTTCCACGCTCTCAGTACGAAACTGAACTGCCAAATGAAGTATATGGCGATCAAGACGATATGAGCAAGGCATACGATAGAATCGAATGGCCTTTCCTATCAGCACTAATGGAGAAACTCGGATTTTCAAAGAAATGGACGGACTGGATAATGATGTGTATCAAGACGGTTACCTATCGAGTACTCATTAATGGGAGCCCAAGGGGCAAAATAATCCCCTCTCGCGGTTTAAGGCAAGGGGACCCCCTTTCCCCATACCTATTCATTCTGTGCACAGAGGCATTAATTGCCAACCTAACAGCAGCGGAACAAGACAAACACTTAACAGGACTTCGTGTGGCACGCTCAAGCCCACCAATATCCCATCTCCTTTTTGCGGACGATAGCCTGTTTTTTTGTGAAGCTTCTGAAGAACAAAGCGTCGTACTCTCCAAAATCCTAGACACATACTGCAAGGCCTCTGGCCAGAGGATCAACTACGACAAGTCAACCATAATCTTTGGAAAGAAAATACCAAGTGACATCCAGGAAGCAATAAGGACAAAAATGGGGATTCATGGAGTGGGAGGAATAGGAAAATACCTAGGAATCCCAGATAATCTGAAAGGCTCGAAAGCATCAATATTTGCATACGTGAGGGATCAAATCAATCGAAGAATAAACGGATGGTCGGCAAAACTACTCTCCCGAGGAGGGAAGGAAATCATGATAAAAGCGGTAGCGATGGCTATTCCGACATACGTGATGACATGCTTTCTTTTGCCAAAAACGCTGGTGAAGCGGATTACAAGTGCAATAAGCAACTTCTGGTGGGATAGAGGGAATTCCGCTTCAGGAATCCACTGGACCACATGGGAAACACTCTGCCTACCGAAATCAGAGGGAGGAATCGGTTTTAAAAATGTGGCAGATTTCAACAAAGCCCTCTTAGCCAAACAACTGTGGAGATTGGAGAAATACCCCAATTCGCTCATGGCCAAGGTCCTGAAAGGACGCTATTTTAGGGACTGCCATGTCTTTCAAGCAAAAAAGTCTTATCGGCCCTCATACGGATGGAGAAGTATTATATCAGCCCAAGACCTAATCACTAAAGGGACGCGAAAAATAATAGGAACATGTGATAAAACAAGCATTTGGGAAGATTCGTGGGTCCCAGATACCTTCCCCAGACCACCAAATAGCCTCAACCAACAGAGAGACCTGGATCTGAAAGTATCAGACCTGGTAGAGGTGGGGAATGGGAAATGGAAAACACAAGAGCTACGAAGACACTTCCCTGAGGAAGACGTGAGGCTCATCTCCACCATAACGACGTCCAACCGTATAGTCGGAGACAAGCATTGCTGGCATTTCTCGAAAACGGGAGAATATACGGTGAAATCAGGATACAAAACCCTCCAGAGGGGGGGCCTATCAAGATACAACTCTTACTCCAGAAACCATCACTCAACCCACTGAAGGGGGCAGTTTGGAAACATCGAATCCCGAGGAAGATCCAACACTTTCTCTGGCAAGCCCTATCAGGGGCAATACCAACCCATGAACGCCTCCATTACCGGCATATACGGGAAGACGCCACATGCGAGGTCTGTGGGTACGACACAGAAAGCATTAATCATACCTTGTTCCTATGCCCACCGGCAAGACAAGCGTGGGCACTATCAAATATCCCCTCAGCGCCCTCGACCTTCCCTCTCGATAGCCTATGGGGAAACATATACTACCTCATACAAGAAAAAAAAGCGACAATGCAAACGGACTTAGGAACGGACTCGGACGCCAACTGGTTCCCTTGGATCCTATGGTTCATATGGAAAGCGAGAAACGAGAAAATATACAACAATGTATCTCGTTCGGCCGTGGACATCCTGGAAAAGTCACGCCGAGAAGGAGAACTCTGGACCCAAACAACACAACCAAATGGACAGGACCACACGCACAATGAGTGGACCGAGCCGGCAGGACACGATAGGGAGGGGCAAGGGCCCTTCGTCTGTTTTGTGGATGGGTCGTGGAAGAAGGAAGAAGACACAGAAGGGCTGGGGTGGATTCTGAAGCTACGGGATGGAACAAGCGATCTGATGGGTATGAAAGGCAGCTACAGAGGATTAACTCCCCTACATACGGAGTTCAACAACTTGCGATGGGCAATGAGGAGTCTGCATAATATGCAACGTTATTGCTCCAGGTTCTATACAGACTCAACTGACCTAATCAGTATAGTCTCAGAACCTGAGAAATGGCGAGGCTTTGCTACGGAGATAGAAGAGTTCGAGACACTGCGCAACAACTATCCTGAATTTGCACTACACCATACGACAAGGACAAACAACCCACAAGCGGATGAACTAGCAAAGAACGCTAGGAGAAGGAACTCAATATTTTCATATATTAGCACTTCGATACCATACTGGTTCGAAGATACAACTGATATCTTTTAGACAGTAGACGATTGTAGTGCTAATCACAAGTGACAGAAAAAAAGCATACAAATAAATTTACTATCATAATTTAAAAAAACAGATATTATAATCAAATAAATCTGTCATTGGGTAATTAGAAAATTTATCTTAAGTGTTGTTATAGCATCTCTGTCATATTATATAAATAAATTTATCATCAAATACAAATAAATATATCATCATATATAAATTAAATATACCCTCATATTCAAATAAATATGTCATCCTATACAAATAAACATGTTATCATATTTAAATAAATTTGTCATAAGAATCAAATAATTATGCCATCATGGTTTAATAAATTTGTCATCATAATCAATTAAGTTTGCTATCAAAATTCGGAAATCCATTATTGTAAAATAAATATGTCACCTTAGTAACATAAAAATGCAATAGTAGACAATATATTTGCTAGATTTAGAAAAATTGTCATCATAATCAAATAAATATGACATTTAGTTATCAGAAAACTTCTAATAACTATTGTTACAACATCAAATAATTTTTTCATACTACACAAATAAAATTGTCATTAAAAACACATAAAATTGTCATCATATTTACAGAAATATTTTATAATATTCAAAAAAATTTATCATGTTTCAATAAATCTACCAGTATAATCAATTATATCTGCTATCAAAATTTATAAAATCCATTATAATATAATAAATATACCACCATAGTAATATAAAACTGCTATAGTAGACAATTAAATGAAATAAACCTGTCATTCAAAAATCAGAAAATCTTTCATACATATTGTTATGATATCGAATAACAATTTGTCAAGATATTAAGTTTGCATGACAGAAAAATAAACACTTGGCCGGAGAGTCTAACATTTGCAAAAGATGGTTATGACGGATTAAGGCTGACACGATGATGATGGAGTGGAGATGTTGAGGATACAAACACTGTAGAACACATAGAATAATACGAAATTCGAAATAGCAAACAAAATGATAAACAAAAGATGTCAAGCATACGGAACGACGAATGAAACAGCAAGCACATGGAAGACTGATAAAAACAGAAGACAAAACGTAGAGAACACAAAGAAAAAGTCAAAACTTAAGATTTATTCTATCTAAAAAATAGGTTTGATTAAAATGAGAATAGAAATTTAGGTTAGTGACAAGAGATGAGAAGAATTTTAAATTATTTTTTTTTTAAATAACATACTTGTAAATAACACATATTAGATTTATATTCATGCCATACGTAGGGAAAAATATTTGCAAATTATATGATATTATTTATTACTAAATATGAATTAAATATTTCTATAATTTTAAATTTTATTTTAAATTATTTTTAGTATTAATTTTATATATGTAAATTAAATAAAGATAAATAATTATTTTTTATGAATTTAATAGTATTTTTTGGTTAGTTTAATAAAATATATTAATTTTCTAACCAAATTAATAACAATGGTATATATTGTAATTATTCTAATAATTTAACTATATTTATATATTTATTTGAAATTCACTTTGTTGATGACACGTTATCATTCTATTTCTGTAAATCACACGTCAACATAAATTTATTTTGTTAAAATAATTTTCAATTAATATATTATAGATTTGATTGGTTTCCATGACTTTTCACAAAAATATGAGTTATTCTAATAGTTGGCTTTGTAATAGTGTTAGATTAGTCATTACATAAATACTTGTTATTCTAAGTAATTTTCTTAATTAAAAATAGATTAACAAATAAAAATTTTGCAAGCATATGTATAAAACAATATACTAAATTATTTTATAATCCCTAATATATTATTTGAATTTTTTTAAAAAATAACCTTATCTATACGTATTATTTACAACTATTTCATGCTAAAATGTCGTTTTCTCATAATCTTTCAAAACAAATTTAAAACAAATATTAATTTACTAGATAAATTACTACATATGCCATTCATTAACTATTAATACACAGAAAACCACTAGAGTAAATTTTACAAATCAATAATCAATACATAAATTATTTTATTCTTGAAAATACTACCAATATTTTGATTTAAATTTATTTATAACTTAGGTTAATTGAAAAATAGTAAAACTATATTTATATTCTTTTATATTTATCTATAACATACTTTAATTTGTACATCAAAATATTTACTTATCTTATTTATAGTTTTAGCGTAAGCACTTATATTTTTTTAAAAATTTTATTTGAGTTTCAAAATATTTTTTCATTAGAAAATTTTCAAATCTTTCAACATAGAAAATGAATTTTTACTCATATAAGACAATCCATAAAACTATATTTTAAATTATGCATAATATAATTATGATATATTATTTTATTATGGTAATATTTCTTTTAAATTTTTAGATAATATTTTAATATATAAACTAATTATATATATTATTTTTATAAAATTTTATTGATAAAATATAATAAATAGTTTATTACGTGAATTGCGTAGATCAAAATCTAGTTTATATAATTTATATATTTTATATAATTTATATATATATATATATATGTGAACTATGGCGTGACGTTAATTTTTTTTTACTTACATCATGTATATACATATAATTAACAAATAAGACACAACTTTATCTCGTAATGAAGTTACTTTGTAATGAAAGTACTTTGTAATGAAGATACTTTGCTCGAAGAAGATACTTCGTAATGAAGATATTTTGTAGCAAAGTTACTTTCGTAATGAAGTTGCATTATAAGAAAACTGGTTATTTACGAAGAATTGTTTTGTCGCAATTATAACGATGTACTAGCGACAAATTACTGACAAATTTGTAAAATTTGTTATTAATTCGTTATAAATAACTTTGACGTAATTTCTTTTTTAATTTATAATGAATCAGTAACAAATATTGTTTACTAAAAACATATTTTTTTGTTGTAAATTTGTTGTTAGTTTACAATAAATAAAAAAATTTCTATTAAAAATTTATTTCGTTGTAAATTTGTTAATCTACAATAATATAGCAACAAATACTTTTTAATAAAAATAAAAACTCTTAGTAAATTAAATAACAAAATTACTGTTATGAAAAATATCTAGAGAGATAAAATTAAACTGATAACTTTATTACTCAAGAGAAGAGAGGAGTGAAATACATTTACAAATGATGCTGAACATCATATTTATAGGAGAAGTTTACTGACTTTAGTAAGTCGGTAAACGTAAACTTCATAAAGAGATAATCACAGTAAAGACGTTTTCAGTGAAGACGCTAATATTGACTTTTCAACATTCCCCCTTGATTATCTATTATATTTGAAGTTTTACGTATTGCCTCGTTAAAAATCTTATCATGTAAAAACCCAATGGGATAAAAATCATGATAAGAGAAAAAAGTACATATACGCAATCTCCTCTTCGAAAAGATATATATAATTCCCTTTATGTATCCCGCAAATGACGCATTCCAATACTCTGAACATGTTTTTTGAATGTTGTTGTAGGAAGCGCCTTTGTGAATAAGTCTGCTGCATTGTCGGTTGAGCGAATATACTCAATGTTGACTACTTGATTTTTCACAAGCTCTTGAGTATATGAGAAAAATCTTGGTGGGATATGTTTCGTCCTATCGCTCTTGATATAACCTTCCTTGAGTTGAGCGACACATGCAGCATTATCCTCGAACAATTTTGTTGGTTCTTTATTTGTAGTGATTCCACTAGCTTCTTGTATGTGATGGATCATGTACTTGAGCCATACACATTCTCTACATGCCTCATTGAGTGCAATAATTTCCGCATGATTTGAGGAAGTGGCAACCAATGTCTGTTTTTGTGAACGCCACGAGATCGCAGTACCTCCTAATATAAAAACGTATCCGGTTTGCGATCGAGCTTTATGCGGATCTGATAAATATCCTGCATCTGCAAAACTAACTTGAAGATAATATAATCCCAAGTCAATTGTACCTTGAAGATAACAGAATATTTGTTTTATTCCGATCCAATGTCTTCGCGTAGGGGCTGAATTATACCTTGCAAGTAAGTTAGTAGCAAAAGCAATATCTGGTCTAGTACAATTAGCAAGATACATCAGCGCACCAATAGCGCTCATATAAGGTATTTCACAACCTAAAATTTCCTCGTTTTCTCACAAGGTCGAAATGGATCCTTATCAACAATAAGTGATCTATTGACCATTGGAGTACTCAAAGGATTCGCTTTATCCATATTAAAGCGTTTTAATACCCTTTTGGTATAATTTGATCGATGGACAAATATTCCACTTTTGAGATGCTCTATTTGAAGCCCGAGACAAAACTTTGTCTTACCAAGGTCTTTCATTTCAAACTCTTCTCTCATATGGGTTCGTGCATCATGAACTTCCTTTTGAGTTCCAATAATGTTCAGATCATCAACATATACAACGATAATAACAAATCCTAATGAGGATTTCTTGATAAACACGCAAGGGCATATCGCATTGTTGATATATTCTTTTTTCAACAAATATTCGCTTAAGCGATTATACCACATGCGTCCGGATTGTTTTAATCCATAAAGTGATCGCTGTAATTTGACCGAACAAATATCCTTTGATTTTTCTAAGATCTTGGATCTTTTCGGGATTTTAAATCCATCGGGAATTTTCATATATATATATATATCACTATCAAGTGATCTATATAGATATGCAGCCACGACATCCATAAGGTACATTTCTAAATTTTTGGATACTGTTATACTCATCAAGTATCTAAACGTAATTGCATCCATAACCGGGGAATATGTTTCATCATAATCAATTCCCGGTCTTTGAGAGAAACCTTGTGCCACAAGTCGTGCTTTATATCTTATGATCTTGTTTTCTTCATTTCGTTTTCTCACGAAAACCCATTTGCATACGACAGGCATTACATCTTCTGGTGTAATGATAACATGTCCGAATACATTTCTTTTATTGAGAGAGAGTAATTCATCTTTCATGGCCTTTTGCCATTTTTCCCAATCGGGTCTCGCCCAACATTCTGATAATGATCTTGGGTCCGGATCATTATATTCATCATCAGTTTCTTTAGATATAGAAAATAAAAATGTTCCATCCACATCTTTTATTTCATTTCTAGCCTAGATTTTTCTATCTTGGGCATAATTAATGGATGTTTCACAATTCTCTATATCATGTTCTTCCTCAAGAAGACTTTCATCATAAGATTTTTCAAGAACCTTCTTATTTTCTTGAATATCTGCATGATGTAATACTTTTAGGAGATCTTTGTTGATTCTTCCCAATTTCTTTTTTCTTTTGAAGATTTTTATCTTTAGAGCCTATTGGCCTCCCCCCTTTCAATTGAACTTTTGGGTCATTTATTTTATTTCCATCAAATGGTTCCTTTGGAACATCAATTCTTGGTATATATGATTTCGTCACCTTTTTTGTATCTGTGAACACATCTGGTAATTCATTTGCCATATTCTGTAAATGTATAATTTTCTGAACTTCCAGCTCACGTTGATTTGTAGGAGGGGTCAAGGTGTATCAAATTTCGTGTACACCATGTAACATCTTTTGATGTTTCTTTAATTCCTCCCCCTAATGCTGGAAAGTCATCTTCATTAAAATGGCAATCGGCAAAACGTGCCGTAAACATATCACCAGTTCGAAGTTCAAGATATCGAATTATACTTGGTGATGTATATCCAATATATATTCTCATTCTCCTTTGTGGTCCCATTTTTGTTCTTTGTGGTGGGGCTATTGGGACATAAACCACGCACCCAAGAACTCGAAGATGGGAAACATTTGGCTGTTGACCAAATGTCAACTCCAATGGGGAATATTTATTATACGCACTTGGTCTAATCTGGACCAATGCAGCTGCATACAGTATAGCATGACCCCATACAGAAATTGGGAGATTTGTTCTCAATATTAACGGTCTTGCAATCAATTGCAACCGTTTAATCAAACTTTCGGCCATCCCATTTTATGTATGCACATAGGGCATTGGATGTTCAACATCAATCCCCATTGATATACAATAATTATCAAAAGCTTGTGAAGTAAATTCACCAGCGTTATCAAGCCTGGCTTTCTTTATGACATAATCAGGAAATTGTGCTTTCAATCTAATTATTTGGGTAGTAAATTTTGCGAAAGCCTTATTTCTTGTTGTCAAAAGACAAACATATGACCATCTACTTGATGCGTCAATCAATACCATAAAGTATCGAAATGGCCCGCACGATAGATAAATAGGTCCACATATGTCCCCATGTATTCTTTCTAAGAATACTGGAGATTCATTCCCAACTTTAGTTATTGATGGTCGTGTTATGAGTTTTCCTTGAGAACATCCTTTACATGAAAACTCTCCCGATTGAAAAATCTTCTTATTTTTCAATGGGTGACCATTACAATTTTACACAATTCTCTTCATCATAATTGATCTAGGATGACCTAATCTTTCATGCCAGACTTTAAAAGTACTAGTAAACTTTTTGTTTACTATAGCATATGATTCAACTATGCTTATCTTTGTATAATATAATCTAGAGGATAACGTTGGCAAATTTTCCAATATATATTTCCTCTCAGATATAATGCAAAGATATTCAATATTATTTTTACTCATAGTCTCTATATGATATCCATTTTTACGGATATCTTTGAAACTTAACAAGTTTCTATGAGATTTAAGAGAATATAATGCATTATTTATTTCAAATTTCGTGCCTTTTGGCATGGAAAAACGGGCTTCTCCAGAGCCCAATGTTATTTTTGCATTTCCTGATATAGTACTCACGCTTCTAACGGAGTCACTTAAATCAAGACAGGAGAAATATCGTTTATCTTTAAGTATAGTGTGCGTTGTAGCACTATCTGCTAGACAGATATCTCCTTCATCAATTCCAATTTGTGACATTTTCTCTGTCATAATTTATAGAGATGTATTAATAGTTTAAAGTAAAACATATTTCATAAACTACTAAAACCATCATTAAGTTTTATTACATAAACATATTATACATGTCTTATTAGCAGCTTTTCATTTCTCATCGATCATAATCGCTTTAATCCTCGTTGATACTTTCGGGATCAACAAGAAAATCTGCGATATCCAGATGAGTATCATCATTTAGACCACTAAAAGAAGGTCCAACTTCATCATCGGCGAAGTTGGTTTCAACATTATTACTCTTGAGCTTTATTGACACTTGATATAGATCGACGAAATATTTGGGCGTACGACATATACATTCCCAATGTCCTTTCATGCCGCATCTGTAACAAGCGTTCTCGATCGGTTTTTTTATTGTCCGACCATCCTCATTTATTTGGAAATTCTTATTTTTTCCAATGTTAAAA
Source organism: Pugionium cornutum (assembly GCA_018901935.1). Taxonomy (NCBI): domain Eukaryota; kingdom Viridiplantae; phylum Streptophyta; class Magnoliopsida; order Brassicales; family Brassicaceae; genus Pugionium; species Pugionium cornutum. The sequence continues at coordinate 40,942 of JAENJI010001120.1, read as the reverse complement.
TCCCTTCCTTGTCCACGTCCACGACCTCGACCACGACCTCTACCACGGCTTCTGCTGCGTATACGTCCTCGTCCTTGATAATTATTATTATTACTGAATGCTACCACATTCACTTCTGGGAATGGAGCCGATCCAGCTGGACGAGATTGATGATTTAACATCACGAGGTTGTTATTTTGCTCTGCTACAAGGAGAACTTGCATTAACTCCGAGTAGCGAATATATCCTTTAGTTCGATATTGCTCTTGTAGGACTACATTTCTAGAATGGAATGTGGAGAGCGTTTTTTCAATCATATCATAATCGCTCATTTTATCACCACATAACATCATTCTAGAAGTAATTCCGAACAACGCGGAATTATATTCACCAACACTTTTATAGTCCATAAATCGGAGATGTAGCTAATCATATCAAGCGTTAGGTAAGATCACAAGTTTTTGATGATCAAACCTATCTCTTAATGATTGCCAAAGATCCGCATGATCTTCTTTTGTGATATATTTATTTTTTAACGTATCGTGGAGATGGTGGCGTAAAAACACCATGGCCTTAGCCTTATTTTCATCTGACATCGTTTCCGATGGATTGATGGCTTTAAGAAGGCCATTCGATCTCAGATGCATCTTTGCATCCGATGCCCAAGTCATATAATTTGTTCCAGATACATCGAGGGCAATGATATCAAGCTTTGCCAAGTTTGACATGATATCTATATAATAATTAAATAAATTGTTATAATATTTTAAGCATCATCTTAAAAATAGTTAATGATAATAAAAGCATGTGCATATAATAAAGTAAATAAATAAATAATCATCTTAGGAGGTAAGACCGTCCATGTGACTGAAGAGGCAACGCCTACCATATTATTTCGAGGAGGTATAACCTACCACTCCATAAATAATATCACTGGAGGAAGTATAACCTACCACTCCATAATATCGCGGGAGGAGGTAAACCTACCACTCCATAAATAATATCGTGGGAGGAGGTATAACCTACCACTCCATAATATCGCGGGAGAAGATATAACCTACCACTCCATAAATAATTAAATTGACATAATAAAATAAAGTAAATAATATAACGGGAGGAGGTATAACCTACCACTCCATAAATAATTAAATTGACATAATTAAATTGACATAATGAAATAAAGTAAATAATATCACGGGGGGAAGTATAACCTACCACTCCATAAATACTTAAATTGACATAATTAAATTGACATAATAAAATAAATAAACTTTTACCTGGGCGGTATAACAACACAGGATTAAACTGGTATTTGGAGAGATGATCGTGCTGATAACGTGTTATGAAAAATATCTAGAGAGATAAAATTAAATTGATAACTTTATTACTCAAGAGAAGAGAGGAGAGAGAGAGAGGAGTGAAGTACATTTACAAATGATGCTGAACATTATATTTATAGGAGAAGTTTACTGACTTTAGTAAGTCGGTAAACGTAAACTTCATAAAGAGGTAATCACAGTAAAAACGTCTTCAGTAAAGACGCTAATATTGAGTTTTCAACAATTACAATGATTCTTCGTAATTGTTAATTTGCATTCATCGCTATTTTATCGATAAAGATTATTAACAATGACTTACCAAAGAATCATTACGCCGTAGAACAGTCATTTTCTTGTAGTGTTAAAAAAATATTTCATGATCAAGATAAAAATTTAAAAAAGTAATATAAAAAAAAGTAAATGGATAATCTAATTATAAGAGAAGAGTTTGCAGCAATATCATTATTATTTCTATAGTAATATTTTATTATAAAAGAATCTACTAGAATAAAAAACATAAAAAGTATAGCTATAATCCATTTTGAAATACATATATTATAATCAAACTATTTTCTAATAAACTATTAAAACTCAAAAGCACATATAATACTATTTATTAAAGAGATTATTTTGTTGTTTTTTGATATTTACAGAATCAACTAGAAAATTAGCAACATCAAGATATACATTATTCAAAAACGTTTAGATTCATCAAGTTTCATTTTTTTCTTTCTTTTTTTTTGTGATTTTTGATATAGAACAACCAAATGTTTTGATGTATAATAGGTATATGACCAATGTTCTTTCATGCCATATTTGCAGCAAAATATTTTCATATTACATGTTCTGATGTACGACATGTACGTGAGTAACTTCATTTTCTTGAAATTTATTATTTTTCCAAGATTTGAACTAACTCGGATGCAATCCTGTTTTTTTTTTCTCATCCATGTCCACTTCTTCATCAACGACCACGACCACAACCATGGTCATCCTACATGTCTTTGCCAATTTTTGTAATTGAGTGATGCAATATTCACTATTAAAATGGAAATGATTCATTTGGACAATATTGATGGTTCATCATCAGAAACTTATTTTTTTGTTCAGCAACAAAGATAACGTGCATGACGAGGGTATCGGATTGTTCGATATTTTGTTGTAGGATTAAATTTTCATGATAAAAATTGTTTGGAATGTTTTCTCAATCACATCATAATCACTTATTTTTTTTCAAATAATATCATCTTGCAAATGATTCCATATAATGTAGAATTGTATTCACTAATACTTTTGTAATTTTCAAAGCGAACGTGTTTAGTTTTTTGATAAAATATCATATTTTGGTGATCAAACATATATTTAAATGATGGGACATTTGCAAAAATGACCTAAAATTTGTCTTTAATTGCAAGTTTGACAATTTACACTTTTTTTGCAAAACTAACTTTCTATCTCTGTTTTATCCTTCAACAATAACTTTATTTACAACTTTGCCATTAACTTAAAAAAAAAACAAAAACAACACAAAGACCATTATGAACAAATTTTTCAAAAATATTACGAAAATGCCATCTTCTTCATTGCACACAACCACCATTGTCGTGGTTGTTGGGAGCTCTTAATTCCATCGACACACCCACCTTTATACCTCTATTCCTTCATCAAATTTCATTCATCTCAACCTCTTTCATTTTCTCTCTCGTTTTCTTCCAATTTCTCTCTTCACTCTACATTCAAAAGCTTCCAACTTTGCAAAAATTCATCATTATCCATTAAATCAAGCTTCTGGGAGTTTATATCGGTCATCATTTAAGCCGCGTAGCTAAAAAATTAAGATCGAAGGTTAGTTTTCGTGTTTTGCTTTTGGTTATTTTTCAGTTCATACAGTTACGAGAAGTATGCTTTGTAAATATATTACAAAGCAGACTTCTCGAAGTCTTCTTTGTAAATATATTACAAAGGAGACTTTGAGAAGTCTCCTTTGATAGGAATAAAAATTGCTTTGGAGAGAAAATTTTTTTATTCCTATCAAAGTAGACTTCTCTGAGAAGTCTGCGATGTTTATTCCGATCAAAGCAGACTTCTCCGAGAAGTCTGCTTTGATAGGAATAAACATCGCAGACTGCGAAAATTCTGCTTTGGCGAGAAAAACGTTTTATTCCTATCAAAGCAGACTTCTCGGAGAAGCCTGCGACGTTTATTCCGATCAAAGCAGACTTCTCGGAGAAGTCTACTTTGATAGGAATAAAAATTGCTTTGGAGAGAAAAACATTTTATTCCTATCAAAGCAGACTTCTCGCAGTCTGCAACGTTTATTCCTATCAAAGCAGACTTCTCGGAGAAGTCTGCTTTGGCGAGAAAAACATTTTATTCCTATCAAAGCATACTTCTTGGAGAAGTCTGCGACGTTTATTCCGATCAAAGCAGACTTCTCGGAGAAGTCTGCTTTGATCGGAATAAAAATTGCTTTGGAGAGGAAAATATTTTATTCCTATCAAAGCAGACTTCTCCGAGAAGTCTGCGATGTTTATTCCGATCAAAGCAGACTTCTCCGAGAAGTCTGCTTTGATCGGAATAAAAATTGCTTTGGAGAGAAACATTTTATTCCTATCAAAGTAGACTACTCCGAGAAGTCTACTTTGGCGAGAAAAATATTTTATTCCTATCAAAGCAGACTTCTTGTAGAATTTTATTCCGATACTTCTTCGAGAAGTCTGCTTTGATAGAATAAACTTTTTCTCGCCAAACCAATTTTTACTATCAAAGCGACTTCTCCGAAGTGCGATATTTATTCGATACTTCTTTGCGGCGTTTATTCCGATAAAAAATATTTTATTCCTATAAAAGCAGACTTCTTGTAGAAGTCTGCGACGTTTATTCCGATCAAAGCAGACTTCTTCGAGAAGTCTGCTTTGATAGAGAAGTCTACTTTGATCGGAATAAACGTCGTAGACTTCTCGGAGAAGTCTGCTTTGATAGGAATAAAAATTGCTTTGGCGAGAAAAACAGTTTATTCCTATCAAAGTAGACTTCTCCGAGAAGTCTGCGACGTTTATTCCGATCAAAGCAAACTTCTTCGAGAAGTCTGCTTTAATAGGAATAAAAAGTTTTTCTCGCCAAAGCAGACTTCTCCGAGAAGTTCAGAGGAAGATATTTATTATACTTGGTGAAAGGTGCTGCATACGCATTTACGATGACAGAGTTTAACCGTTACATGGATGAAATTTGAAAAGTGAACAGTAACCTTGTAGATTACTTAGACAAAGCTAACGTACGTCTTTGGTCAGGAATTTATTTCACAGGAGAGAGATATAACATAAAGACAAGCAATATTGCAGAATCTATCAATTCTGCCTTGAAAGGAGCACCTGGATTTCCTATTTCGTATTTGCTTGAGTACATACGGGAAAAGCTTGGGAGGTGGTTTTGTAAAAGACGTGAGGACGCTATGAAACTAGAAACGCTACACTCTCGAGGAGTTGAATATTTGTTGGCCACACGTTCACACGATGCACTCAAGCTAAAGGTGCAACGCATTGATAGTTGGGAGTTTTATGTGACAGGAAGTTCGCGAGATTGTGTTGTTGACTTACAAAATCATAAGTGTGGGTATCGTGTGTTTGACATTGAAAAAATACCGTGTGAACATGCTATTGCAGCTGCGATGACGATTGATATGCATGTGTCTACGATGGTATCTCCGTTCTACACGAGAAATTACTTATACGCGGTATATGCGCATAATATTTATCCAAAAATGATGAACTGCAAGTTGTTTCCGAAGAAAAAATGTCTTCCGCCGTTTGTCCGACGTCTTCCTGGCCGACGGAAAAAGTCTAGGTACCAAGCGTTTCTTGAACTTGTGTTGAAAAAAGGAGCGAAGCTAAGAAAAACGCACAAACAATACACTTGCTCAAAATGCAAACAACCCGGCCATAATCGATTGAATTGTGTAAGTATAGTTTTATTATTGTTGAGGAGACTAACATTTTCCTTTATTTTTGTTTTGAAATATTTTTGTTTTGCGTAGCATGCACAATGTGGTGAAAACTAAAGTAAGAAATAGACTGCAAAGCATTTTGTCGAGAAGTCTGCAAAGAAGTCTGGGAGAAGTCTGCAAAAAAGTCTGGGAGAAGTCTGCAAAAAAGACTTCCGAAAAGTCTGCAGCAAGGTTTGCCGATATAAGAATGTATTTTATGAAACATGGACACAATATGGACACAATCATTTCAATTTCAATTAGTTAGAAGGCACAATGTCATCGATGGTGTGTTACAAAAACAAACAACACCATCCTGCACCATAATTACAACATATACATTCTACACAACAACTTCATACAACTAATTATGCATAATACTAAGTCATACTACTAAGTCATACTAAATCATATTACACATCACCCATAAATATCAAGCAGATCATACGACCTTTCCTATGTCCCACATTGATTAGTCTCATCGAATATCTCGGCAGCTAACTTCTCTCTAATAGCTTTCATGTTTGCATCACATAAGACACTAGGAAATGGCAATCCAAGCGCATGACACTCAATGTACTTCAGCGTAAACACCCCACAGTCTCCACTCTTGCTGTTCTGAGGAACTCCATGACCTTTAATGCGTTCATGTGTGTATTCATCGCATGGATATTTACCTTTCTCGTGCTTAAGGGATAACTCATTCAAAAGAGCTGGAAGCATCTGAGCAAATGGCTTCACAGCCGCGGATATACGATCATCGGTTGTGTGATTGAGGTCGCTGTCCCATATTACGATGTGACGCATCGGTATTGATATCCATATAGCGACCCAATGGTTACCCATTACATGCAACGGTGAATATATGTCATCAACTTCGAGGCCCCATGTCTTTTCGGTTTTGCAGTACGATGGTTTAGTTCCTGCATGATAGTCAAATGCTCTTGGAGGGAACAGTCGTCCTTAACCATCTGCATTCCCGGTGGAATTCAAGAAATACTTGTGATGGCTAGACCAAACCACCTGGAAGATGCAATTAACGAAGCAAATCCGAGTGCTCCTGAACCATTTTGGATGCTTGTTGAAACGAAGCCGCAAAAGGTTAAGCCCAGCGTCCATATGCTGCATTTACACATAAAATTTGCAATGTTGATCAGAAGTCTGCAATGCTAATCAAAAGTCTGCAATGCTAATCAGAAGTCTGCAATGCTAATCAGAAGTCTGCAATGATAAAAAATATACCAAATCATTGAGCCATTTCTGAGGACCCCGGAGAGTGAGAAACCACGCGTTTGATTCCTTTGAAGTATCACTGCACAAAAAGATTCTAAAATAAGATAACTTGCACAAAAATATTTTAAAATAAGATAACTTGCATAACAAGATTCTAAAATAAGATAACTTGCATAACAAGATTCTAAAAAAAGATAACTTGCACGACAAGATTCTAAAAAAAGATAACTTACACGACAAGATTCTAAAAAAAGATAACTTGCACGACAAGATTCTAAAATAAGATAACTTGCACGACAAGATTCTAAAATAAGATAACTTGCATGACAAGATTCTAAAAAGATTACTTACTTGTCAAGTTTCAACCAATCATTGAGTACATTTACTTTCTGTCTGTCAACTTCAGCGAAGGGATCATACCCACCACCACGTTTTTTGTTTGTAATTATTTCTTTCACGGTGCTATTTCCTTGGAACGGTAATTATTGTGTGGGACCAAGTTTACATATTCTAACACTTTTGGCGGGTTGAACAAACATTGCTGCCTTTTTTGTGTGTTTGTTTGTGTTTTAAAGCAGACATATCAGCTTTTGGCTTTTTTCTGTGCGTACGTATTGTACACTGCTCTGCTTCCCTCGGTAGACACTTTCACTTGCTCCTCCTTGTTTTTGATTAACGCGGGATCCATCCTTAAATAAAATTCCATAACACAATCAAATCTTTATTCAAAATCTGTATTAGGTGTTAATTATGAAACCATCAAACCACATAGCGAAATAAGTTCAATCAATAGTGTACACAAATGAGAACCAAATAAATCACTTCTTTTTAAAAACCCGTGATTGGGTTGTTCGAGTACTAACCGCACCAAACGCACCACCTTCCCCTACAATGTTCAGACCCCCCTTAAGCTACTCCAGATTGCTCTCCATAACGTCCACCTTCTTCGACAATGCATCCACTTTTTCTTCGACATTTTGAATGCCGACCATCACCTTCTTGGAGAAATTCGAGAAACACATCTCGAAGTTGGACTTCATCGCCTCTATCATATCTGTCTTATCCACATTCCGTGGTGCACCCTGGGATAAAAATGGTGAATCTTCATCCGGTTCGTGCCTCCTTTTCTGAGGAGTCACCTTACCAACATCATCAATTTGAAACAACCCATTAATGAAACCTACAGAGTGCCAATGGGAGGCATCAAACTCAAAAGGCCCAAAATGCTGGAAATGCGCCTTGATGATGTTGGTACAGCTGTCATCATCAACGTTATCTTTCCAATATGGAAACATATCGTCGAACTCCTTCACAACGAAGTGTTGTACGTTCTTCTACATAACCAAACACAAAAATTAGAAACGGAGGGAGATGCAATACAAAAACACCAAACGTATCTGACTCTGAAGAGCAGCTTTGATGTTCTTTCTGCCTCGAGAGCCTCGGAAGGAGAGTAAAGGAAGAGTATGGGGAGGAGTGATGGGTTCACCATACTTTAATGCAAAGTCTGGTAGAGCAAAATAAATCCAAATCTGAAAAACTTAAACAAACCCATCAATGGAGTAAGCAGACCTACCCAAGTCCTTATCTCTTATGGATAAAATAAGCTTTTTAAAAGCTACTCTGCCCCATGGGTAGCTCTCGAATGCAACGAGATTCATCACCAGTCTAGCATAGTTGACATTGGTGCATGCTCTACGATCACGAGCGTCAATAAAAGTCGCGAAAATGACCAAATATCCTAACCTAATCCTATCATCACGAGACCAAGAACTATAATTTGAACAAGCCTCGACCAAATTCTGAATGCTAGGGCCTTCAGAAATACGAACCCCAATCTTCTTCCAGAATAACCTCATCTCCATCGTGACTTCAATATCTGGCTCTTTAGCTAAATTGTCATCTTATATGCAGTTCAGCCCAGTTAAATGCTCGAACTCATTAAGGGAGAACCTTACCGGATTATCACCAACCAAACACCAAATCTCGTATTTGGCAGTAGTGAGAAGCTGGAAGGTGAGCATGTGGTGCACAAGCCTAGAAGCCCATGCGAAATCTAACTTGTAGAATTTCAGGCATACACCGAGAGGAGAACTGCATAAGTACTCCCATTCATCAGCATGGAGCGCAGCCTCAAGTGCAGACATGAGCTCAGCATCGCAAGAATGATATCTGATGCTTTTCTGTGGGGGTGGCTCAGTGTTTTTTGTAAAGAGGCGAATTGGGAGACTATCTTTCTGCATTTTCAATACTGCAATCACAAAAAAATAGTTAAACAGAATAATACATTGCTGTGCATAATACAAAAATAAGCAGACGTCTCGAGAGAAGTCTGCTTCGAACAAAAAATATGAAGCAGACTTCTCGAGAGAAGTCTGCTTTGAACAAAACATATGAAGTCTGCTTCAGCCGGAATAAACTGTTTTTCATACCAAAGCAGACTTCTCCAAGAAATCTGCTTTGGTAGGAATAAACTTCGCAGACTGCGAGAAGTCTGCTTCATCCAGAATAAACTGTTTTTCCTACCAAAGCAGACTTTTCGGAGAAGTCTGCTTGAGCCGGAATAAACTGTTTTTCCTACCAAAGCAGACTTCTCTGAGAAGTCTGCTTTGATAACAAAAAAAACACGCAGGGACTGAAACGTAATTGACATTTCGACATTATTTTTTAGACCAAAGAAGTGTTCAGTAATTTCTCCACCCCCATAGGTTAGTTTTACAAAAAAAAAGTGTAAATTGTCAAACTTGCATTTGAAGTCAAGGTTTAGGTGATTTTTAGCAATTCCCCCTTAAATGATTATCAAAGATTTACAAAATTTTCTTTTGTGATGCATTCATCTTTTAAAACATTATGAATGTGGGTATTATAAAAAGAGTAATACCCTAAAATAGCACTATTTTAAATTTATCTTCCAAATTTAGTACACTAAAACTAAAATTCCAAAAATAGCACAAATTATTATGTAAAAATAATTATTTACCTTAAATAAACTATATATAAAATTAAAATTTAATGTTTGGGTTAACTTTTTCCAATTTAGGGTTTAAATTTTTTTTCATTAGGAAGTAGTTTTTAATTATTTTACTATTAAATTTGTGCTATTTTTGGAAATTTAAATAATTAGTGCTATATTTGAAATAAAAACTTGAAATAGTGATATTTTAGTCAATTGCCCTTATAAAAATATCTTTGTGTTTTTCTCATCGAATGTTATTTTTGACTTATCGATATTATTAATACTTATTTTGATTTTAAATGTATTTTTATAACTAGCACTTCTGTCATGTAATTTTTCTAGATATATCAAGTGCAACCACTTCGAACTTTGCCAAAATTTGATATGATAACTATACATAGAATAATACAATTTGTTAAACATAAGTTTTATAAAAAATTTTAAAAAATCCTTTCTATATTTTTATTTTATAAATATTTGTGATAACTTTTGAAAAATCTCTAAAAATAATAATGGGCAATTGAAAAGAATAACACTATTTTACGTTTTTACAAAAAATAGTATTATTAGCTTAAATTTTTAATAATAACATAAATTTAATACTAAAAATACATTAAAAATTCATTTTAATATAAAAATTGAACTATAAATTAGAAAAAATGAACCCAAATATAACATTTTAAGTTTATGTATGATTTATTTAGAGTAAACAAGTATTTTTACATAATTATTTGTGCTATTTTTGGAATTTTAATTTTATAATGCTAGATTTGGAATAAAAACTTTAAAAAGTACTATTTTAAGTTAATTACTCAATAATAACACATATTAAAAAAGAGTAATATTGTAAAATAGTACTTTTTATGTTTTTATTACAAATGTAGCATTGTAAATTTAAAATTTCAAAAATATCACAAATTATTTTATGAAAATACTTATTTAATATAAATAAATTATAGGTAAATTGACTAATTTAATACCAAATAAAGTTTTAGTGACTAAATTAGCCTTGCAAATCTAAATTCCCACTAATAACATTTTCTTAAATAGAAAGAGCCTAAAATAACCTGATTTAATTTTAACCTTTTTTTTTTGCTGTTTCGTTTTCCTAAAATTAAAGATATTTTAGTTTTTTTTAATTGGGTAAAATGCTATGCATGAGGTTTTTTTTACATAAGTGCTATAATTGTCATAAAAACTTCATTTAGTGCTAATTTAGAGTATTTTTATATATTATACATAAATTTAAAACATTATATTTGGGTTAATTTTTTCCAATTTATGGTTTAATTTTTTTTATTAACTATAAATTTTAGTAAATTTTAATATTAAATTTGTGATATTTTTGTAAATTTAAACTAATGAAGCTATATTTGTAACAAAATTTTAAAAAATTGCTATTTTTGTCAATTATGTTTAATAAATTTTTAAGAGACATAATCTTCTATAGATTTTTAAAAAGCCAAACCTTCTATAAATTTTATGAGAAAGAGTCTTCTACATTTTATGAAAGCTGGCCTTCTATGCATTTTTGAGAGAGCCTACCATTTTGTAAATATATTAAATTTTAAATAAAATTAATAAAATTAATAAAATAGAAGTTTATATTTGTATAACTTATATATATGTATTTCTAATATATTAATTAAAAACCATTTTAAAAAAAATAACCTATTCTAACGTGTTATTAACAAAAATATCATGACGATTTGTTATCAGCACAATGAATTTTAAATAAATATATAAATAAGTTTAAATTATTAGAATAATTACAATATATATCATTATTATTAATTTGGTTAGAGAATCAATATATTTTATTAAATTAACCAAAAAATTACTATTAACTTTGAAAAAATAATTACCTTTATTTTTTAATTTAGACATAAAAAATTTAGTATTAAAATTATTTTAAACAAGAGTTAAAATTATATAAATTTATTTACTATTAATAATATTATATAATTTATGAATGTTTTTTATGGTATAAAAGAGAAAAATGATTATATATAAGATAAATAACTTTACTTTATAATAAAGTCACTTCATGATGAAGATGAAAAGTTAAGAAAGTAATATTAAACAAAATATGTTTAACAAATAACTAATTGTAATATGAAAAGGAAAATAAAAAAACTCGCAAGTTGTTTAGCCTTCAGAAACAAAAAAATCACAATAGAAGTTTGGACTTTGGAAAGAACGAGTGGCGTTGCTCTGTTCAGCGTCTCTTCCTCTTCTCTCTCTATATAAAATTCCTCTCCCTCCACTCTAAAAATCCTTACCTTTATTTTTCTTTGCATTATCTCTTCTTCACCGTCGTAGATCTCTCCAGGTCTTGAAGCTTTCTCCGGTAAAAATCCTATTCGGGGTTTCTCTTAGATTCATAATATTTAACAGTTTCTCATTCCCCGTTTCGGGTTTTCAATTCAATTTTGGATTTCTTTGGGCAGTTAAATTTTGTCTGAGATGCGAAATCTCTTTGGGTATTTGAAGAAGGTTGAGTAATTAACGTCGAATCTAGTTTGCTAATCTTCGTTCTGTTAAAAAAAGATATATATAAATTCTAAATATTTCAGATTTTTACAAGACGTAATGTGGACAATTGTGAATCGCATTGTGAATACTAATTTAAGATCGTAGAATGCAATTTTCTAGCCTTTTGCATGAGATCTTATTGTTCTGTGAATCGTTTTTCACTTATTTGAGTGAAGTACAGTGTAGGGTTGTTGGAGAAAGTTGATTTCACTTTAGGTCGAATTGTTTTCATGTTATCTATTGGATTTTGATTCAAAAATCATAATTTTAGACATTATTCAAGAAGATTGTCTAGGTAAATCATTAGCCTCAAGTGAAATTTCTTCACGTTTGGTGTTTCTTTGCTGCAGAATGGGAACTACCAATGGAACTGACTATGGTGCCTACACATACAAGGAGCTTGAGAGAGAGCTCTACTGGCCTTCTGAGAAGCTGAGGATATCAATTACCGGCGCTGGAGGTTTCATCGCTTCCCACATTGCTCGCCGTTTGAAGCACGAAGGGCATTACGTGATTGCTTCTGACTGGAAGAAGAATGAGCACATGACTGAAGACATGTTCTGCAATGAATTCCACCTTGTTGATCTCAGGGTCATGGAAAATTGCCTCAAGGTCACGAATGGAGTTGATCATGTTTTTAACTTAGCCGCTGATATGGGTGGTATGGGTTTCATTCAGTCCAACCACTCGGTTATCATGTATAACAATACCATGATTAGCTTCAATATGATCGAGGCTGCTAGGATCAATGGGATTAAGAGGTCAGATTGCGTTTCTTGGGTTCTTGAGCTACTGTTTTTTTTGTTCTTCTATAAACTAGTTAAAGATTTGAACTTTTTCCATTGTTTCTGTGTTTGTTTCAGGTTCTTCTATGCTTCTAGTGCATGTATCTATCCGGAGTTCAAGCAGCTGGAAACTACTAATGTGAGCCTGAAGGAGTCAGATGCTTGGCCTGCCGAGGTTTGTGTCACTCTGATGATACATTCGCATGTTCTTGCAAAAGATAACAAGTTTTTCTTACTTTTGTTTTCTAATGTTTTTATAGCCTCAAGATGCTTATGGTTTGGAGAAACTTGCAACAGAGGAGTTGTGCAAACATTACAACAAAGATTTTGGAATTGAGTGCCGCATTGGAAGGTTCCATAACATTTACGGTCCTTTTGGAACGTGGAAAGGTAAACAAACAAACAGTTTCCAGCCTTTGCACTCATAAGTTACGTACCATCAGGTTTTTTATTGATGTACATATGGTTTACTTCAGGTGGGAGAGAGAAGGCTCCAGCTGCTTTCTGCAGAAAGGCTCTCACCTCAACAGATAGGTTCGAGATGTGGGGAGACGGGCTTCAAACCCGCTCATTTACCTTCATTGATGAGTGTGTTGAAGGTGTACTCAGGTGAGGGCAATAGTTACAAATCAGAAATGGTGAAATTTGGATGCTTCACACAGTTGTCTGAACTCTTTTCCTCATCCGTTGGTATTAGGTTGACAAAATCAGATTTCCGTGAACCGGTGAACATTGGAAGCGATGAGATGGTTAGCATGAATGAGATGGCCGAGATGGTTCTCAGCTTTGAGGAAAAAAAGCTTCCAATTCACCATATTCCAGGCCCAGAAGGTGTCCGTGGCCGTAACTCAGACAACAATCTGATAAAAGAGAAGCTTGGTTGGGCTCCAACAATGAGATTGAAGGTACCAACATTATTACTTAAAATGAGAAACTTGATTCATTAATGAGACTAATGACTGATTTTGTGTGACTATAACAGGAAGGACTTAGAATAACCTACTTCTGGATAAAGGAACAGATTGAGAAAGAGAAAGCAAAAGGAAGCGATGTATCTCTTTACGGGTCATCGAAGGTGGTTGGGACTCAAGCTCCGGTTCAGCTAGGCTCACTCCGGGCAGCTGATGGAAAAGAGTAAATGAACGGATGGATTTTACCAGTCTTAAGTCAAACTCAACTATGGTGTTTCATATTTACTATATAATAATTAAGCTCAGCAAAACATATTAAGTAGCTTCCTATGAAACAAGAAGCAATACTATGTGTTAATTTTGTGGATTTGAGTTTCATCTCTTATGCTAATCTTTTTATTTTCTTTCTTTTAGTAAACCCCCTAATTATTGTTTATGATTCTAAGTTTGATTATATACTATATATCATTGTGGTCCTTTTAACAATGTATGTGTGTATGTATGTTCATCATTATCATCCTCAACTTGATGTTGTGGACCACTCACCATTCTTTCCTCGGCCACACCAATTACACGGTATTATCTTCTTTTGGATGTATATCAAGTGGCAACTGCATACATCTAAACCATCTGAGAAAGTATATAATTGATCAAATTAGTCAAAGATCCATGCTTTTAGCTTCTTAATGTTGTCATAATTATGTTCCAAACAAGCCCGACTTTTGTTAAAAACACCTAATGAAATGATTCAAAGGTAACAGAAAATAATAGGAAATAGATATTATCTTAGTTCACAAATATCAAAATATCAAATGTTGAACAGATCGTTCAACTAAATATTAAAATGAAATTAAAATCTTTAAATTTTTAGAAATATTTGAAGATTACAAAAAATGGTTTTTTTTGTCATATGTACCATAACGAAACCGGCCCAATAAAACTTTCATACTGGAGAAATTAGAGTCAAATTTCACACATTTGTAATAAATGTAGAGTTGATTCAACCAATAAACCACTTACTCCTCTCATATTACAAAAACTGGTTTAGGTTATTGAAATTTTTTTTTTATCTCTCATGGTTCGACTTTTATTTTCTAATTTTTCCACTTTTGACATAATTCTACTTTACATTAAATTTTATTTTTAAATTTAATAGGTCTCACTTTTTTGAATAAATAATTTATTTACTTTTGGTGTATTTTAGTTTTAGAAATATTAATGACACAACGTTCGGTATTTATTTGAATTGTTTATTCGAATTATAGTTTTTCTCGTGAATTAATATTTGAACAATTGATAAAAATAGCAATTTTTAAAGTTTTTTTCCAAATATAACACCATTAGTATAAATCTCCAAAAATATCATATAATTAATATTAAAATATTTAAAAAAATTTAATAAGGAAAAATTAAACATTAATTTGAAAAAAATCTAAATATATTTGTAATTTAGTTATAATAAATATATATTTTTATAAAATAATTTATGCTATTTTTAAAATTTTATATTTAAAATTTTAAATTTAAAACAAAAATTTAAAAATATGCTATTTTATAATATTACTTTTAATATATTCATTAGTATGATTCCTATTAATCGGTGGGTTTACAATTTTATCCTTTATTTTTATTGACTAATTTGATCTTTTTAGTCATATTTTCACAAGTTTTTTTCTTCATTTCCATTCTAGTCTATTCATAGTATTATAGTCTTATACCTGTAGTGAGGAACATTATATTATTTTCTTATGATTTTAATAGCAAAAACAGTTTTAATATGCTTAATAAAGGTTTAAGGAAATTTTTGTTGATGTGGGATTATGTATATTTAACATTTTGCATTATTGAAATTCTAAATACTTTTTAACTACTGTTTTCACTTGCTTTTTCATGGCGTTATATTTGTTTTATTTTTCACTAATCTGTCTCATTCTATCATTATATAACAAATATGGTTAAAAAGAAGAATAATACCCTAAAATAGCACCATTTTAAGTTTATCTTCCAAATTTAGCACACTAAAACTAAAATTCCAAAAATAGCATAAATTATTATGTAAAAATAATTATTTATCTTAAATAAACTATATATAAAATTAAAACATAATGTTTGGGTTCACTTTTACCAATTTAGGGTTTAAATTTTTTTCATTAGGAAGAAATTTTTAATTATTTTAGTATTAAATTTAGGGCAATTGACTAATTTAGTACTAAATAATGTTTTAATGACTAAATTAGCATCTCAAACCTAAATTGCAAAAATTTTAAATCAGCTCACAAGGGGGTATTCGAACCTTGGTCTATTAAATAATAGAATGAGTATGTAACCAATATGCTACTGTAACTAATTGACATATAAGCATTATGTTTTGTATATATATCTGTATTTAGTTTAAATTATACATTTTCCTTTACATCATAAATTTATCTTTCTGTTTAAATTTTCCAATGGTATCTTAAAAAAACTTTCTAAATTTTGGCGATTACAAAATTATTATCTTCCAATTTCAGGATGTTGATGTGAAAATTCTCATGTAACAATATTGACCGCGTTAATAAGTTTTTGAGAGAGGTGCAAAACTATTTTTTTTTCTTTTTTTCTATTCAATAGATATTAAAAATATGTCAAAGCTACAAGATGACGTAAAAGAAGACATAAGAACGAAGCTGGCATTTGACATTTTTCATGAATTTGGTGATAATTTTTAGTTTGGATATTTTCATTTTGATGTTTTCGTTTATGACTTATATTTGTGATTGTTGATAAACATTATTGCTGATGTTTTTTGGATAAACACTATTGCTGATGTTTTTTGGATAAACACTTTTGATGAAAACAAGTGGAACAATCTGATGAATACACACTCTTACTCATTTAATTTCACGTTTTAGGAAGGAATTCTTAAAACGCAAGAGATATTTCCTAAATTTTGATAAAGCCTTCCTAAATTTTGTATAAAATGTGACTAATAACCTAAATTAAGTAAAGATTTATTAATATTAAGGAAACATTTCCTAAATAAAATAATTAAATAAAATAAAAAAAAAAATTAAAAGTTGCAATTATGCAAATCGAACCTTAGATAATTGGGTAAGAGAAAGAGTGTGTAACCAATATGCTGATGTAACTAATCAACATGTAACTAATCAACATATAATATTTTATTTAATATATATACAATACTTTAAGTAAAATAACAAAAGCTTTATAATAGCTCTGGATGGGGATCGAACCTTGGACACATATTAGTAGAGAAGGAGTGTGTAACCAATGTGATACTATAGCTAATCAACATATTACATTTTATTTAATATATATACACATGCAATTAAAATAGCAAAATTTTTACTTGGGAAGGGGATCGAACTTTGACTAAAATTATGGATATTTTAGTCTTTTTCATTTGTTAAAATGCTATTTATGTGATTTTTTAAATTAAGTGCTATTATTGGCACTAAAACTTTATTTAGTGCTAATCTAGGGTATTTCTCTTAAATTTATGCTATTTTGGAAATTTAAATGATTAGTGCTATATTTGAGACAAAAATTTGAAATAGTGCTATTTTAGTCAATTGCCCTAAAAAGAACTTATTTTGAGAAAAAAAACTTTGTAGTAAATTATGAATGTATTTGGATAATGTATCATTTGATAGCTTATATATATATGTGTGTGAGTTTGAATGTTTAATTTTACGGTTATAATTAAGAGATGATAAATACTTAATTAAAAATAATTTACATTAGAATAAGAGTAATACTCTAAAATAGCACTTTTAAAAAAATTTCTACCAAATCTAGCATCCCAAAATTAAATTCCCAAAAATAGCACAAATACTTATGTAAAAATACTTATTTATTCTAAATAAATTATACATAAACTTAAATTATTATATTTGGGTTCATTTTTTCCAATTTAGGGTTTAATTTTTTTCTATTAAAATATAGTTTTAATGCATTTTAATCTTAAATTTGTGCTATTATTGGAAATTTAAACTAATAATGCTATTTTGGAATAAAAACTTAGAAAGATGCTATTTTAGACATTTGCCCTTATAATAATGATAGGTTTTGCAAATAGTTAGTATGTCAAAAGTTTGTAAATATAAAATAGAGTAATACTTTAAATAGTATTTTTAAAGTTTTTGTTCCAAATTTAACACTTTAAAATTAAAATTTCAAAAAGGATAATTAACTAACATTATTGGGCAATTGACTAAAATAGCACCATTTCAAGTTTTTGTTCCAAATATAGTACTAGTCATTTAAATTTCCAAAAATAGCACAAATTTAATACTAAAATAATTGAAAACTCATTCCTAATGAAAAAAATTTAAACCCTAAATTGGAAAAAGTGAACCCAAACATTATGTTTTAATTTTATATATATTTTATTTAAGGTAAATAATTATTTTTACATAATAATTTATGCTATTTTGGGAATTTTAGTTTTAGTATGCTAAATTTGGAAGATAAACTTAAAATGGTGCTATTTTAGGGTATTACTCAACATTATTTCAAGTTTTTATTCCAAATATAGCATTAATCATTTAAATTTCCAAAAATAATACAAATTTAATATTAAAATAATTAAAAAATTCTTCTTAATGAAAAAAAAATTCTAAATTGGAAAAGGTGAACCCAAACATTATATTTGAATTTTATATATAGTTATTTAAAGTAAATAATTATTTTCATATAATATTTTATGCTATTTTAGAATTTTATTTTTATTATGCTAAACTTGGAAAATAAACCTAAAATGTTGCTATTTTAGGGTATTACTCTTTCAAAAATAATATAAATAATTATATAAAAATACTTATATACTCTAAATAAATTATACATAAACTTTAAAAACACTATATTTGAGTTTTTTTGTAATTTAGAGTTTAAATTTTTTCTATTAAAATAATTTTTAATATATTTTAATATTAAATTTGTACTATATTGGAAATTTAAATTAATGATATTATTTTTGAAACAAAAAATTAAAAATATACTATTTTAGAGAATTACCATATAAAATAACTCTTGAATTATAGCAAAAGAGAGTTTAAATATTCTAATTTCTTATGTCAAGTGATAACGTAGGAGAATTCTCTTTTGTTTTTGAGTAATACCCTAAAATAGTACCTTTTAAAGTTTTTCTTCTAAATCTAGCATCATAAAATTAAATTCCCAAAAATAGCACAAATACTTATGTGAAAATACTTATTTATTCTAAATAAATTATACATAAACTTAAAGTATTATATTTGGGTTCATTATTTCCAATTTAGGGTTTAATTTTTTTCTATTAAAATATAGTTTTAATGCATTTTAATCTTAAATTTGTGCTATTATTGGAAATTTAAACTAATGATAGTTATTTTTGAAACAAAAACTTAAAAAGTACTATTTTAAATATTTGCCCTTTATTTTTATGAATTTTATTTTCTTAGTCAGTTATTTTTTCACTCCATTCCTCGTATTACTCATATGTAAACCAATCGAACCCATAGTTTAATGAATTTTAACAATAATTCTAAATATTGAGATTAAAATCATTAGGCATTGATAATGTATATTCAACTTGCTAGTTGAAATCTTCTTAGCACTTAACTATAGTATTTATTATGAATGCGGTTTTGATCTTCGCCCAATTTTTTGGCTTTCATTTTTGTTTGGTTATTTAGGATAGATTGGTCATTATAATTTTCAAATAGGTTTGGATTTGAGATCGGTTCGGTTTGCTTCATCATTTATAATGTATCAAATATCATCTTTAAAGTTTTTGTTTTAAATATATTATTATAAAATTAAAATTTTAAATATATTATGTGAAAAATTTATTTATTTTAATTGAATTATAAATAAACTTAAAATATGATATTTGAAAAAGAATTTTAATTCAGAATTTATGTTTTTATTAAAAAAAGTTTTAATATATTTTAAATTTAATTTTGTACTATTATTGAAAATTTAAACTAATAATACTATTTTAAAATAAAAATTTAAAAATACGTTATTTTAAAAATTATCTTATATTTCACAGATATATTATTACTATGTCTAAAATAGTGTGTACAATTGTTACTCAGATTTTTAGAATTTTTATTCAACTATGCCGAATTTATACCTAACTTTTTATCAATCAAACAAAAATCAATTTTATTGGTTACTGTGGATGATAAATCCCACACAAATTTTATATTATTAATGGAAAAAAAAACATGTGGATTTGAATCTCGATGAACCTTTAGTAATGGCGAATGTTTAACTTAATCTCTCGATACAATCAAAAGTATTAAAAATATTAACTGAAGCTAAACGCACTAAATAATCTACATGTAAATTTAGAGACAGTAAAATCAAACAAACTAAGTTTATATAATATAATTTTGATTATAAAATCTTTATATTTATTTATAAAATATTATTATTTAAAATTTAAAATGTGATTATATCTATCACAAATGTTGATTATTATTTTGATAATTGTTATTATATTTGAATAATTGATTATTTTTATATAAATTATATTTCATTTCTAAAATATTATAAATAATAATATTTTCTTAGTTAAATAACAAATACTCATGTTTTAAAATATCAAATTTATATCTTATGTTAACACGTTTTGCGATTGACTATTAATTATTTATAAATTTTTATATGTGTAATTTAAGCAAATAAAAATGATTATTTTTTAAATAAATAGTTATTCTGGTTAGATTAGTAAAATATATTGATTTTCTAACCAAGTGATTATGAGTGACATATATTATAATTATTGTATTAATTTAAATTTATTTATATGTTTATTTAAAAATCATTATGGTGATGAAATATAATCATGATACTCTTATAAATAATAAATAAAGATAAATATATTTTCTATAAATGTTTCTCAATTAATATACGGCAATTGAAAAAATAGTATTATTTTAAAATTTTTGTTTTAAATATAGCACAATTAGTTTAAATATCCAAAAACTAACATAAATTTAATGTTAAAATATTTTAAAAAAATTTTAACAAATAAAATTAAATCTTAAATTAAAAAAAGAATCCAAATATAATATTTTAATTATACCTATAATTTATTTATGATAAATATTGTATTTTCAAAAAATAATTTGTACTATTTTTTACAATTTTTTTAAAAATATACTATTTAAGAATATTACTCGTTAATATATTAGGAATTGTGAAACTAGATGAAACTACTACCAAACAGTTTTAAATCATCTAAGAAATTGCGCAGTATGTCCCAAATTGGAAGTGTATCCTGTAAGTGAGTATTTTTTGGTAGCCCACAACAATATTTGTGGTCCAAACGACATTCGAAAATTTGTGGGTATAAGAAAAAGTGAGCTAAATGACATTAGAAAATTTGTCGTTGAGAAAATATGAACTAAATCAAATATTTCAATAAAGGAGAGAAAGCTGTGGGGCTGATGGAGTCTTGTCGTTCAAACAAGTGGGCCCATTTATCCAAAATGAATTAGCCATCACTTTTCATTAGGCCCATTTAGCCAAGGCTGAACGCGCAGAGTATTAATATTTGTATTCTATTGAAAAATACAATAAACAAGTAGTATTTTACGTCACTGGTTTTGTATCCTCAAAAATACCATTATTTTTTTTATAAAAATAACATAAAACTAAAATTTAAATTTTAAATTTTAAATATAAATTTTAAACCCTAAAAACTAAATCTTAAACCTAAATCTAAAATGCTAAACCAAACCCAAATACTTAAAAATTATTTTTTAGAGTTTTTTATTTTTTAGAAAAAAATTAATTATCTTTCTGAAAAAATTAGTAATGATATTTTAAAACAAAAAGTTATTTTAATAGTATTGTGGGGTTCTTCTAAAAAACAAATAACAGCTATTTTTTATTCTCAAACTTCTAAAATATGTAAATATTTGCAAGTAAAAATTATATTTAAACAATATAACAGTCTTAAAAAATTTTAGTAGATAAATTCAAATATATATTTTTAATAAATTAAGTATTCTTATTTCATTTTTCATAATTTTAAGATCATTATATTGTTTAATTATAAAATCTATTGGATTTTTTTTTCCAAATGAGATTTTTACTTATTAAAATTTTTATGATATACAGTATTTTTTAGATTAAATAAAATATTAAATTATATGTTGCGAAAAACTAAATTTTTCCTAATTTATGCATTTTTATCGAATTTTTTATAAAATAGAATATCATTAAAAAAAAATTGTATCTCGTGTCTCTATGGGATCTTTCATTTTTTTTGTAGGAATGCAAATGGGAAATAAATAATAAATGGACCCACGAAATTAAGTAAGTCACAAAAACAACAACGACTATACTATTTAAATACTTTTACGACGCAGATTCTGCATATTGACTAAAATACCCCTCTCGCCACGTCCTTCTGACTTGGATTTGACTCCTAAAAGCGTTGGAAAATTTATTAAATCCAATAAGGCAATAATCTATATTATAACGTGTAGTATGGTAACAAAATCAACAATTTTACTCTAAGCCCCCTGAGTTTTATCTTATTTATATAAATGATACCAGTATTTCTCTTTTATACAATTAAACCCTTTACCATCCTTTTCTAATCTCCAAACGTCGAATTTATTATCGATGTATACACAAATTTGCCATTCATTATTTTGAGAATGATATGATGCATTTACAATAACAGAATATAGTTTTTTCATCAAATATATTTTATTAATAATAAATATTTATAATATTGCTTTTTTTCCATTTTATAATTAGATGTAATCAACAAAAATGTAATAAAAAAGAAAAAGTTTTTAGCTATAAATTCAACGCTAAAATTAGTATTTCTGTCTTCGAAATTAAAACCTATTTTTATTATTTTTTAGTTTTATTTTCTTACTAGCATAATTTTTAACTATCGTTTTAAAAGATATTTTATACAATATTTTAGATTTAATTCTAAGGGTAATTCTGTAAAATAACACATTTTTAAATTTTTATTTCAAAATAATATTATTAGTTTAAATTTATATTAATAGCACAAATTTAAAATTAAAATACATTAAAATTTCATTTTAATATAAAAAATAAATTTTAAATTGAAAAAATAAATTCAAATATAATGTTTTAATTTTATGTATAATTTATTTAGAGTAAATAAATATGTTTACATAATTATTTATGTTACTTTTAAAATTTTAATTTTAAAATGATAGATTTAGAACAAAAAAATTTAAAATATGTTATTTTAGAATATTAATCTAAAAACTATTTATATTGAAAAGTAAAAATACTTCAATAAAATTTAAGTTTTATTTTAAAGAAAAATAACGTAATTTTAATTTATAAATTTTCTTAATAATAATATAAAATTGTATTTTAGATCTATTATTAGTTTTTTCTTAAATATTTAAAATTTAGTTATACTAATTAAATTGAAGCAAAAATAAAAAAACTATCATACTCCAAATTATTGGACCAAATAAGGTTTTTTAATCAGGCTTTTTAGTTACTATAAGAAGAATAATTAATTTATAGAATAATCAAAAGTTTTTCGGTTTGAATTGCAATATACTATTCTTTTCGGGGACTTGGGACCAACCTGATAATTAAAATATGTTACAAAAAGAAAAGAACAAAAAAGTTGAAAAGAACAAATTATTTATTATTTAATTTAAAATGAAAAGACTGCCCAATCGGATAAGAAGAAATTGTAGGGAGAAGTTGAAGCAAAATTCAATTTAAAGAAAATAACAAAATTTCATAAATATGGAAAAGGTTTTCTCCGTCGAACAAATCTCAGGTAACAATATTTGGCCGGTGTTAGCGGAAGATGTCGATGGAACAACGTCGGCGATGAACCGCAGTGCCTCCGAGTGGGCATTCCATCGCTTCTTACAAGAATCCTCCGCCAACGCAGAAGACGCCAGTGCCGGAGAAGCTACGACGGTGTCTGGTGTTTCCGTCTCTGGACCTCCTTCTCCGAATGTTCCAGTCGATTCAGAGGAATACAGAACGTTCCTGAAGAATAAACTCAATCTAGCTTGTGCAGCTGTCGCCATGAAAAGGGTAAAAACCTACTCTCTCTGCTCACGCTTTAATTTTTTTTCTTCTAATTTTTTTTTTCTGAGCGCTTGAGAATCAAAATATTGCAGATGGGCAAATGTAGTTTTTTCCTCGAAAAACTAAAAATCAAACCTTTTCTGTAGCGTGTAGTTAGTTGAATCGACCTCGCTTGGGGTTTCAAACTTTGAAGTTTCGGAAAAAAATTCAAAAAACTGACTTATGTACAAGATTTAAGCTTGTTTTGTTATTTTTGAGTATTAAGATCTGTAGCTCTCCAGGATAATGCTTATGGAAGATTATGTTATCTCCGAATTGATTTGAGTTAGAAGAAAAATGATTTGTGGCTTTGCCATTATCTTCCTTAAAGATTAAACTCTTGGTTGATTGATTTGTGGTGTAATTATTCAAATTTGATAGGGATCTTTCATCAAACCTCAGGATACCTCTGGTAGATCTGACAATGGTGGAGCATATACATCAAGTGCATCAGAACAAGGCTCTTTAACTTCTCCCAAAGGTTTTTATTGGCTTATACAATGCTCTAATGTAGTCTGAATTCGTTTAACCATGCTTGTTTTGATTGCAGAAGCAATGACTTGTGTTGATTCCTTTACCTCTATGATGAATGTTTAAGATGTTCTTGATAGTTAGTGTGTTTTTGCTCATGCTAATGTGCCAATCTGTATGTTTTTATTTGCAGCTACACCAATGAAGAACAGTGCTATAACAAGTGGATCTGAGCTATCTGGTGATGAAGAAGAAGAAGCTGATGGAGAAACAAATATGAACCCTACCAATGTTAAGCGTGTGAGAAGGTAGTAAAATTTACATTGAATTTCCTCTCAGAAGACAAAAACTTGCTTGGACATGAACATTTGCTTCTTTGTTTGTTTACTGTTTGTTTGTTTACTGTTTGTTTGTTTGTTTACTGTTGTTTTTTTGCAGAATGCTCTCTAACAGGGAATCAGCTAGACGGTCTAGAAGAAGGAAGCAGGCACACTTAAGTGAGCTAGAGACACAAGTATGTTAATCTCACTACATTCTTTTCTTTCTCCCTAACTTTCTTAGCTCACGTGTTATAACCTCCATCAGGTTTCACAGCTGCGTGTGGAGAACTCGAAGCTCATGAGAGGTCTTACTGATGTAACTCAGACATTCAATGAAGCAGCTGTAGAAAACAGAATTTTGAAAGCTAATATTGAGACATTGCGAGCAAAGGTAATTAAGGAGTAACCAAAAACTCACTTACCATATTAAGACTGTTTGAAACATATGTTGTTTTTTATTTTCAGGTGAAAATGGCTGAGGAGACAGTGAAGAGAATCACAGGCTTTAACCCAATGTTTCACACTATTCCTCAAGCTTCAACTGTCTCTCTTCCTTCAGAGACATCAAATTCTCTAGAAAAAAGCATCCATGTGACCACACCAGAGAGCAGCTCAGGCAACAAAAGCAAGGGCTTGATTGGGTGCAAGATGAACAGAACAGATTCAATGCGTAGAGTTGCGAGCTTGGAACATCTGCAGAAACGTATCCGAAGCGTTGGGGATCAGTAACAGCTGCTAAGAAGAATCTTGATTTGTAACATTGCCAAAAGAAGAGATTCAGAGAAAAGCTATATGTTGTTCTGTAAAGAAATGTTTTGAGATTATATAACTTATTGTTTTTGTTTTTAAATCATTTTCTACGTCGATCGTTTGTGTTCAACTTCTATAGTTTCTTTTATCTCATCACCTGCAAGTCTGTACTGTGTACATATCTATGTAAGTTTTATAGATATAAGCTTCACCATTTTATCTAGTGAGCGTATAATTCTTCGCATTGAACTTAGTAGAGCTATGATTTGCAAATGGAAATTGGATGGGCCAGTCAGACCGGTTGAACTAAAATCACATAGTGAATCTAGTTTGAGTTTCATAGTTGAGTCCAAAAGATTTATTGACATTAATTGAGTATTAAACTTTCAAACATTGCTTTATGCAAATATTAAATTTGGAATTTTTTTTATTAACCATTAGATTATTTACAAAAACCCAATGGTTAGTATTTACATAATGCCATGTTTGAAAATCCAATTATTAAGAAGATATTCATATGTAATAGCCAAAAAAACTAGTTTTATTGTAGATAAAAAGTAATTTTTAATATATTATTTAAGAAAATTTTAAGAAAATGATCTCATTCTATTGTGTTATTAATAAAAATATCATGTTAACTTGTTATAATCTCGGTGAATTTCAAAATAAATATATAAATACGTTTAATTTATTAGAATAATTATAAAATATATCGTTATTATTAATTTGGTTAAAAAATTAATATATTTATTAAATTAATAAAAAATATTATTAAATTCGTAAACAACAATTATTTTTCTTTTATTAATCTACATATACAAAAATTTATATAAAAAATAATTTTAAATAAAAATTAGAATTATATAAATATTTATATAATATTTAGTTTACTTTTATTTTAGATAGGAATCTGAATATTTAGGATAAAATGAGAAAAAAGGCACAGATAGCTTCATAACCAGAAAGAAGAAGAAGGAAAAAAATGGCGACATCTGTTGCGACTCTATCTTCCTCACTACCATTTTTTCTGCCTCTTTCATCATCTCGCTCTTCCTTCTTCTCCAATTGCTTCACAGTCACGACGAGACCAAACACGCGTTCTTTGGTGGCGATTCGACCTAGAATCCCACCGGAACCGACGAGAAAGCCACTCACTTGTAATGCTCTGTTTGGTCTCGGTGTGCCTGAGCTTGCTGTGATAGCTGGCGTTGCTGCGTTGCTTTTCGGACCTAAAAAGCTTCCTGAGATTGGCAAGAGTATTGGGAAGACGGTCAAGAGCTTTCAACAGGTTTGTTTATAGAAACGGATGGGAATTTTTTTTTTTGAGATTTCAGTTTATCTGCTATAAAGTTGATGGGTTTTCACTAAGTTGATGAGATTTCAGTTTTGAGAATTTAAGCAATTCTGGAGTATCTTGTAGTAATCTATGTGAAAAGCTGGCTAATTGTAGCTGGAATTGATGGAGGAATGTGTTTTTGGGGGGTTTTATGTTTCAAGTGCCCAGCTATAGTATGGTTCTCTCTGAATTTGTGATACTCACAAAGATTGAAAGTTGAGTGGGTATAATTTTGCTGTATACTAGTAGTACATAGATCAATTGTTGATCCGGGTGAACACAATGTGTAATCGGTTATAATCTATATAATGTTTGAGGCAAAAACAAAAGGAAAGATGTAGAACAATATCCCAACACACGGGCTGCTGGTGATTTGACTTTTCGTATGAGATTAGCTTCTTCTCTTTCTTTTTTTTCTTTTAATTTAACTTATGGTAATTTTATGGCTCATGGTTCTCTGAGAAATGTAGTTTCTTGTAGTATGTTTTTGCTTTGATCTGCTTTTATGTTGTCCCTTGCATTGATAATGGTGGTATAATGCAGGCTGCAAAGGAGTTCGAGTCTGAGCTTAAGACGGAACCTGAAGATTCTGTTGCTGATTCATCTCCCGTAGGAATGAGCAAGCAAGAAGAGGAAAAAACTGAGGTTTCCTAAGTTCAAAGGAGAATGTATGAAGATGAGACTTTAGGGTTTGCTTTTTTTTTTTTTATTATAGCTGCAACAATTTATGTGATGAGTTTATATATCAAATCTACTCTTTTAGAAGTAAGCAGTGCATCTTCCTATGAAAATTGGCTCTGTTCGTTGGTCTTTGAAAGTTTATCTTAAGAAAGCAAGTCAAAACTTTCAATCTTTAACATCAGATGAATACTGCATAAACTGGTACAGGATGTAATTCTAGTTCAGACCAAGGAAATGGAAGGAGTACATCTAACTTTCTGCAGTGTTAACAAAAGATGAAAATTGAGACAAAACAGAGAAAATTCATTTTTGAGTTTTACTTCTGGATATTACAAATCAGTTTTGTTCCAGAATCACTGAAGCACAAGTCTAATTGTCAATTCACTCACTGAATTAACTTCTGTCTCTTAATTCGTTCCAATGCACCGAGATTTTTCTTGGCTGCACCACTTTCCTCAGCTTCTTCACCGTCTTCATCTCTCTTTCTAGCCAGTCCTCCGAAGACAGCAGCAGGGACTTCTTTCTGAGCAATCTCCACTTGATCTTCTCCATCATCATCATCATCGCTTTCCTCAGGAAGCTCAATGTCCTCTCCATTCCCGGTCAATGTCACTGGTTTCCCTTCATTTTCACCAGACTGTGAGGTGACTCCTGCACTAACAAACCCAACTATTCTTCCACCATCTTTAGCTGCATTCACGGTGGTGGATGTTGGAGCTGCCAAGAGCTGCCTCTCTAACGCAGCCATCTCATCTTCTTGTAATCCTGCTTTCTTCAGCTCATCTTTGGCCTCTTCTACATCTACCAGCTTGTCCTTTTGCATCATGTTCTCTGGTAGAATGAAATGAGTCTGAAACACAAAAAAAGGATCAAATATATTTAGCTTCAATTTCAAGTAAAAACTAGCAAATGGCTTCTCAGAATTGACAAATAAAAGTTGCTTCTTTGAGAGTTGAAAACAATGGAAACTGGTTGAAAAAACACGCTAAAGTATGCAGGGATTAACGAGCTAACCTGACTGTAGCTTGCGGAAACACTTCGCTTGATACGCAGCATTTCTCTGTAGGTGTCTTCATTCCCATGCTGAACCTCGAACTCGTGCCACTTGTTCCAAAAGTCCGGGTCTGACCTCGGATCTGCAAACTGAGAGGCATACTTGTAGAGTGCACGAGCACGATCAATTTCCCCCAAGCTCCTCTCCAGCTCTGCAAATTTTATGCACATGATCTTCACATCCTTGTGTGGAAGCCCAGATTCTATAGCTTGCTCATATATTTCCCGTGTTCTGGGAACACCAAATATCTCTGCTGCACGAGAAATGTATATCTCGTACATCTCAAGCTTCTGCCCTTCTGGAACTTTTTTGGTTGCTTCCTCATAAACCTTCATGGCTCGTTTGGCCAGACCATAATCCTCTTCTAGCTTAGCATACTGAAGGTATAAGGTCCTGACAGCATCAGATGGAGCCTGAAAGATAAAAGACAAGTTCGATCACACATAATATCACCACAACCAATAGAAAAGTTCCCTGAGCAACTAGCCATTTAGAAGCAGCTAAATTACGTTCTTGTTTCATCAGATTTATGATCTGACAACACAAAAAACAGACTTTTCAACCAGCATAGTTACGGGAAAGATGAGCTTACCATTGAAACAGCATGCTCAAACAACTCTCTCGCCCGCTCCAGCTTTGTCTTCCCATATCTCTTTACGAACTTTGTAAGATAAGTGACCCATATGTCTTTCACATGAGGATACTTGAATATCTTCACACCTCTTTCATAAACCTTGAAAGCATCTTCAAAGTATTTATTTTCCTCAAGAAGAAAAGCATAATTCAAAATAATCTGGGGCGTAGCTATTCTCAAATCCAATATTTTCTCATAGACTGCTCTTGTCGATTCTAACGTCCCCAGACTTTCCTCCAAATCAACATAAAAGGACCAAAGCCTCAAGGATTTATGCAGTTTCATCTGTACAGGTTCATTCCCATCAGCAGCCACTCTCCGTCTGACTTCTACCGTCGGTACAGCTGTAGCACGCCTCATCAGCTCCAACGCTCCTTTGAAATTCTTGTGCCTCAACTCCATCTCAGCCCACTCACACCATACGCTGGCGAGGTGGTCCACGTTTTTATAGTTTACCTGGACAGCCTTGTCGAAAATCACTCTTGTATTGACCAGGTCTTTGTGGTTTTCATACAGCTTGGCAAAAGCAACCCACAATGTGTGAGGCTTCCCAACTGCTTTCATAGGATCCACAGTTCTCACAGCTTCTGTGTATGTGAGAATCTGCTTTGCTGCGTTTCCCTCAAATATTTTGACTCTACGATGCCATTGTTCAACATTGTGTGGATTTTGCCTAAGGAGCACACTGTTTGCTAATGCAGGTCTTCTATTCATCAGTTCTTCCAAGCGAGCCAATCTCAGGTCAACATCATTATCATCATTCAACCAAAATCCATTCAGTATCTTCCTCTGCAGCTCTTTTACCGACAGAGAAAAATTGAGGCGGACATCCTCCTCCTCCTCTATGCCATTCTCTTCATTCTCATCTTCTTCGTCACTTGAACTCATCATCTCCATTCTTTTGGCAACAGTACTTTCCTCAAATCTTGAATAAACATCAAATATAACACTGAAGTCTCTAACCGTAACCACCTTCATCATGCCCTCCTCATAGATATCCCTCGCTTTCTCCAGCAAATTCTTCCTAATGTAGTAATCCGCAAGAGAAGTCCATAGCATTCCCACTTCGTCAGTGAACTTTCTAATACCTCCCCTGATGATAGCATCGACATTGAGACCCGAAATAACATTAGCATGGTGAACAAGCAGCTCGCACAACTCCATCCACAGTTTATGCTTTGTCTTTCCTTTAATGGAAAAAAACTTATCATCATTTAGCACAGAAGCCAATCGCTCAGCAGATTCTTGCCAACGAGCTGACTTCACAAGAAACTCAATAAAATCCTCAATGTGAGTAGGATCATACATGAGATACCTCCTATAAACCCTAAGTGAGGTCTCAATAGGAATCCCTTCCTGGCTCACAAACACAAGATACGGTTCCCAGATCCTATCATGTTGTGTAACAGGCAGAGCACAAAGCGCACGGTCAAAAGTTCTTCTGGTTCGAGTAATTAGCTTCTGCAGAGTAAGAGTCTGAAGATACATAACCCAAATTCTGGGCATCTTATGCATAGTAACCAAAGCCCTTTCAAAGGTATTGTTTAGGGTTTCATACTGAGGATGAGTAACAGGTAGATTTCTAACAATATCGAGTCGTTCTCTAAGATAAGCGTACCACAACTTATAGCTTCCAGGAAGAGCTTTCAATGCTCTCTCGTAGATAATGAATCGCTTCTTGAAAGGAGACTCAGCTTTAGCAATCAAATACCTCCACCAAAGCTTTAAGCTAAATGGGTTCCGCAGAATCTCTTCCTCGTATAAGAGATCTTCCTGAGATGGATAAAGATCTTTGGAAATAGCCATATCCTTAAGATCTACAATAGAAAAAAGGTAGGGACTTGAGATCTTATTTAACGGAATCAAAGAGAATTGCGAAACTATCTGTTGGCAGCAAACGAGGGTAAAGGTTTTGCTCGTGAAGCTTTTTTTGTTTTTCTTTTTAGGGTTGGGAAGATAAAGAAAAATGAATCTAATATTTTAAAAATAAGAGTTATTATAGATATGTTCGGTTTTCGGATCACACTCGGTTATCAGCTTTAAACCGATCGGCAAGTTTAAAAATTTAATTCAGTACACGGGTTGGTTCGGTTCGGCAGCCAGAAACCTTTCGGTTTTTGTAAACTGTATTTCTCTTGTATTCTACTGTCATAACAGTATCTATAAAAAATTATTTCAGTATACTACAGGAATTAATGTAAATAAATCTATTTTTATATGTACTTTTTAATCTTTTAGCTATATAAACTTTGTTTTTCTTTTGTAAACTAAATAAATTTAATAAATTATTGGTACTACACAAATTTTGATAACATTTCCACGTTAAATCGCTTTTAAATTTTGTTTTAATTCAAAAATTTAGTGTTAATTTTGAAATAAATACAAGTTAAAACTATATTTTTTTAATTAAAACTAAGTTAAAATATTAATAGAATTTATGTAATTGTAATAATTTATAAAGTTTATATAGTTTACGGAAAAAAGACATTTTACGTAACTAAAAGAAAAACTCAAAAACTACGGGTGAAAATAGATTTATTCTCATAAATTTGTGTAGTTTACGGAAATAACTTCTCCGTCGACGATTACATATGTTTTCAATTCGTCATCTTGTTTTTCATCAGCTTATTTTTCATCATCTCTTTCCGTTTCTCCTTCTCCGTCCTAATCTCGTTCGTGTTCTTTTTGTTTTTTGTTTTTCAGAAAAACCAATTTTTTCTTTTCTATCAGACATTTTTTGATTTTTTCAGTTTCGTCTTCTTTGTTTGGGATTGAAATTGGCAAGTTGCAGTTTCATTCTTTTGTTAGACAAATTTAATATAGATTGCACAATGATTTTTTATCAACAAAATTTTAGACGACTTTGATGTTAAATTACTTTTTTTGTTTTGATGTGTTTGAATTCAGATGTTATATTCATATTCATGATTCTGAAAACCATTTGCACGAATACTTACAACCAATCAGAATGGATGTGTTAGAGAATAATTATAATTGCTGTTTTGTTTTGTTTTGTTCTGCAGAAATTGTAAGAAAATCAAAATTGCATGCACTAACTGAAAAAACCAAAGTCATCAGAAGTATCAAAATTACAGATTGAACCGAATTTACAGTAACCAACTCATTCTCTATGATTTTTTCTTAAATAAACCGAAATTCATTATGTTTTCGGTAGAATAAAATTTTAATGCTAAAATGGAACCGAATAAACCAATTTTAAAATCAAATTGAATCACAATTGAATTCGATTCAGTTTGATGACCATTTTTGTAAACCGCTAACCGAATAAACCGAACCAGATCATCTAAACAAACGGAATGTCCAAGCCTAGGTATGAATTATATCTATCCAAAAAGGCAACAGAAAAAATTATCATTAATAAACATAAGCCTATCATAATAAATTTTTATATGCATGTCTCGCACCGTTTAATCCGCTAGAGTACAAGTACGAATCACACAAATTTAAATATTTTGAAATCAAGAGTAGCGAGTCGAACTTAGTATGAAGCGCGACAGATGTGGTTTGTTAATTATCGTTTAGTAGATTTTGTGGGTATCTGCAATTTGGGCTAAAAAATTTTATGGGCTAAAATTTTTATAGGTTGAAACTTTTGGGGTATAATTTGAACCTTTTAAAATTACTAGGCCCATTTACTTTTTTTTCTCTCTCACGGGTCGTCCGCTGAATCTGCCAAACTCACTTGTTTAATGCGAGGTATGTGCGGGTTTTGAATATACATATTTGCGGATTCGGCAAATTGGATTTATTTGTTTACATTTAACGTAAATTTATGGTGGAGTGGGTTAGGCGGGTAGGTACGAATAGAGATGTTAAAATGAGGTTATATTTAATGAGTTTTTACTGGATACTTATAAATTTAAAACCCATTTAGATCTATTTATTATAATTAATATTAATGGGTTTAAATGGGTATCCATTTAAAATCTATTTATTAAAAATGTTTTTGTTTTAAAAAAATAGGTACCTATTAAACTCATTTATATATATATATATATATATTTTAATCAACAATGATTCAAAAAAATATTTTATAATAAGTAATCAATAATTTTTTATCGAAAATAAATAATAAAAATCACGTTTTAGTAAAAATTACAAAATTATATTTTAACGTGAAAATATGAAATTGCGTTTTTTTGACAAAAATGCAAAATTATATTTCTGGCATGAAAATGCGAAATAAGATGGAAAAATACGAAATCATGTTTTTAGCAAAAAAATATTAAATCATGTTTTTAGCGGAAAAATGCTAAATTACATTTTTGGTGGAAAAATATGGAATTATGTTTTTGACGAAAATATTGTGAATTACATTTCTAGCAGAAAAATGTTGAATTACGTTTTTGACGGAAAATGTGAAAATCACGTTTTGGATGAAAAATGATTAATTTTTGACAAAAATCTAGAATACTTTCATGACATAAAATGAATTTAAACGTGATGAATTTTAAATGAAGTAAATTTATCCATTCTAACATTTAAAAATGTTAGAAAACTCAAATTTCTTATGAAATATATGACAAAAAAATTCAATATTTTATTTTTAAAATATTTTAAAATATTTTAAACAAATACATAAAGTTATTATCTATTTTTTCAAATAAAAACTATAATATTGTTTTATTAAAATATAATGTCTATAAATAAATATAAATAAGAAAAAATATAGCCTAAAATAGATAAAGGGCCCATAGATAAATGAGTTAAATAGGTTTGAATGTATTTAAATGAGTTAGTATAATTATAAATGGATATAAATAGATAACCGTATTAAACTTTTAGAATAAATAGATTTTATAAGATTTAAAATTTAAATGTAATGGGTTTTATAGAGGGTATATTTAAATAGAGTGGGTACAACTATTTTAACATCCCTAGGTACGATCCGCTTGACAACACTAAACAAACACATCATTTAGTCGTCTTTGAACATTTATTCATTTTCAAGTAGACATATTTGGGTAAGAAAAATAGAACGTGATGATTGAAATTGTGTATTGCTTTACAAAAATTGGATTATTGAGTTGATCCCTCTATTTTTCCATAAAATAAAACTCATTTGAAAATATATCATTAAATCAATAAAGGAACGTATATATTTAACCAACAAATTGTATTTCTAAGCCTATCTTGTCTTGTTAAATAGAGTTGTATGGACATTATTCCTTTCACAAAGTTGGTGAATAAGTGTCTTACTAAGCCTACACAAAATAATTCAAAACTGCAAAAAAATTTAGGAGAAAATTACCCAATCATCTATATTATTTACAACTTGTAGAAATTTTATAAAATTTATAGTAAAATAGGAGAAAATTATTGCTATGTAAGTTAATTATAGATCATAAGAATACATAACCCTATATGAAGTGATGAAACTCACCTATGACTTTGTATTTTGAGAATGTCAATTATCATCTTCTAATTTAAATATCCACAATATTTTTATTTTTTGATCTTTCATGTTTACAAGATCCATAAATAAAACAAAAAAATATATATAGATTGTAATGGTGAAGATTGCAGTGGGATATATTGTCCATTACATCTAATCTCCTTACCATATCCCTCCACAATTTGCATCAAACCATACTTCACTTTTCTTAGTTTGCATCAACCCATATTTAGACTTTCTTTTTAGATATTTTTTCTATGTTAATAAATCATTAATCAATAAACACACTGTTAAAATAGTTTGCCATTTTTTGTTTTTCAAATATATCCCATGATCTATCACTAACAAAAAAAAATACTTTCCTTTATCTAAGATCCAACTAGAAGGAAAGAAAGCATAGAAATCATTTTCCCTAATAGATTCTTTCTATAAAAAAACCGAAACTCGAAAAATACAATCCGATTAACTCGAAAAAATTGAAAGTTCATGTCTATTTCCAAGTATCCAAATTAGGATAAATATAATCTACCACCTTTAAGTTTGGTTTGGGCTTGCCTATAAGTACGTTGGGCTAGCCTGGAATGGTTATTTGGCAACCATAGATAGACCAGAGTTTGATGGTTAGACCCAATGGCTCTACTCATAGTTATGTCTACTAATTCTTTAATCAACCAAAGATTCCTCCATCCATAGAATGGTTTATACTAATTCTTTAATCAACCAAAGATTCCTCCATCCATAGAATGGTTTATACGTATTTTTATATTTAAAAGAATGAATAGTTTGAAAATGACATGTTTTCAAGATCCTCACAACCAAGAAAGAAAGATATTGTTTTATGAGAAATTACTCAAAATAACATATATTCATTCTGTAATATTGAAATAACACCCTTACAAGGCCGTTTACAAAATAACTCACATTTTGTGTGAAAAGTCACGTAAACCAATGAAAGATTTGTTATTTACAAGTATGCCAATTTTTAAATGCAAACATTTAAAAAATTAACAAAAACAGTTTTTTCTTTCGATCTTTTTAATATTTATTTCTTTCAACAACCCCATTTTATTATAAACTTTAAAGAATTCGTTTAAAACATTATTCCGATTTACTAATAGAGATTTTATTGGTAAATTTATTCGTTAATGATAGAAAATTTATTAGTAAATGATCACATAATTGTTGGTTATTAATGACAGGTTTATTAGTTATTGATAGTAGATTTATTAATTATTGATGCTAGACCTATTAATTATTGATGGAACCGTTAATGATGGTAAAAAAATTTTGGTCATAACAAATTATTAGTTATTGATGACAGATTTATTAGTTATTGATAACAAATTTATTAGTTATTGATGATAGACTTCCTCGTTATTTGACAAACTTATTGGTTATTGATGAAAGATTTATTTCATGAGTGTTGTATAGCTGTAAATTTATTTATTACTATAGCCTAAACAATATTTTAACCGTAGATTTATTGGTCATCGATGACATATTTTTTTGTTATTGATAAAAAATTTCTTGATTAATGATGACAAATTTATTCGTCGCAAATTTATTGATTACTGATAGTAGATTTATTGGTTAATGGACGTATACACATAATTTATCTCACAATAAAGTTGCATTATGTCTAATAAATACAATCAAAATGTTGGAAAACATCAAATTGCTATGAAACCTTACAATTTTTATAATTGGTTATTGATTGCAAATTTATTGGTTAATGATGACATATTTATTGGTTATTAATAAAAAATTTATTGGTTATTAATAGTAAGCTTATTGGTTATTGATCATAAATTTATTGGTTACTCAGGATAAACATATTGATTGTTGATAACATTGTTATTGGTTATTGATAACATACTTATTTTATGATAAATTTATTGGTTATTGATATCATACGGTTTGGTCTTTGAT
Source organism: Pugionium cornutum (assembly GCA_018901935.1). NCBI lineage: Eukaryota > Viridiplantae > Streptophyta > Magnoliopsida > Brassicales > Brassicaceae > Pugionium > Pugionium cornutum. The sequence goes on along the minus strand of JAENJI010001120.1, from coordinate 4,562 downwards.
ATAACACTTATTTATTGTTATTCACAATATTTGAAATAGATTAATTTTGATTATTGTTTATGTTTTCTTAAACATAATTATGGAATATTTGTTGCGTAGAAAATGACAAACTTTAAACTCTATAATTATTTTTGGAAAAAAGTAAATTCAAACATTATGTTTTAATTTTATATAGTTTATTTGAGGTAAATAATTATTTTTACATAATAATTTGTAATATTTTTAAAAAAATTATTTTTAATGTATTAAATTTAGAAAAGAAATTAAAAAAGATTTTATTTTAAAATATTATTCTATTATTTATACACAAATAAAATATCGTCAAAAATCTTATGAAGTCAATCATAAAACCCTGCATGGCATGACTCATGCATGTAAGGTTCTTTGTTGTGAAACCAAATATGGGAAACATAGATACCTCAAAATCCAATCCACGACCATATATTAAAAAAGTTTATATATGCATACAGTATACGAATAAGAAAGGACTTCCTCTTTTCATTTTGTTCCCTTTTGCAGAAATTAAGCCATAATATCTTACTTTCTCTATTATTATTTCCTTTCCAAAACGTTTAGATCTTTAATGTTTTCTTCCTCTCTTTCAGAGAGATCCTACTAAATATATAGGATTCAATTCTCTGTCCTATCTCACCCTCAAAGGTAAGAAAAACAAATGCTTCAAAACATATAAACTTCTTAGTGAGATTGCATTACAGAGCATGCAACAGCTTGTGCCCAGTGCCTCAGTCTTTGTTTCACCTGTTGAGGATTGTTTCCTGCACAACTCAAATTGACAGTGATTGATCTATATATGTATTTTAATATAGATCACACCAAATGTGTGGAGACACAAAAAGTTTTACCTAGAGAAAGGATCTTTAATGAATCTGAGTCGGTTTTGGGACTACAAGGAATACTGCTTGAAGAAGCAGAAGTAGAAGATAAAGAGCCATCTCCTCCATTGCTGCTACGGCTGCTACTAGGTGAAGGAAGAGGTGAAAGTTGCCTATTCACAGCAAAGTAAAGATCTAATGCTGGTAATGTGTTACACAACTTTTGTCCGGCCTCTTCACTGAAACCAAACCCTAACTCAATTGAGCCTTTAAGCTCCCTTAAGTCTTCATCGGTTAGATCCAATAGATCGTTATCGTTTTCAGAGGAGCCTTTATGCTTCTTCTCCTGGATCTTTAACATTTGACGTCGCCTTCTTTCCCAAGCAACATCTCTTGGTGTCTCACGCATTGATAATTGCTTAGACAATCTTTGTTTAGGTTTCCGTGAGGTTAATGTCCCCATTGTTCTATCATCACATAATGACTCGGGAAAAGATGGCGTTGAAGACGAGATTGGTAAGGTAAGGCCTTCTCTTCTCCTCACCATTTTTTATCACTTGGAAGAGGTGTCTTGTAATGCAAGGTAGAGATTATAATTGGGAAAGTGAAAATTAGGGCTTTTTCGTTTATGAGTTTTTTTTACCTCTTTTCTTTTATGAGAATATCAAAGCTTTGGCTTTGTTTCTGGGTCTAAATGTGTCTTCTTCATCTGCTGGCCGCGCTGACACCAATTTACGCGGCCAACAAAGAAGCTTCTACAGGTCGGGTTGATCTAAAAATCGTTTGTATAAATACCCCTTTATACCTGAAAATTTCACTGACCCGACCATATAAACTCTCAGAGAAAAGAATCTCAATGATGAACTTTAATAGACGATTGAAAAAACTAGTTTCACCATTGATTTATGCAATGGAGGAGGTCATGCTATTTTCCTCCATTGTTTAAATTTGATTTTGAGACTCATCCCATGTTTTTAGGACCTTTCTTTGTTTAGATTTTAAACCTCTAAAATAAATCCAGTTTCAGAATTATCCTACTCTAGAAGAATATACATTAAAAAAAACTTGTTAATTTTCCTATTTTAAGAATTAATCCTCTCCTCCATAGATTTTCCAACTTCTTTTTGTTTCTCTTTCCGACACAACAAGAAAACACTGATAACCCCTTTGTCAGAAAAAGAGAAAGAAAACGAGTGATTTATGTTTTTGTCTTAGATTTCTGCTTAACGTTTCATACATCGTTAGGTCGTAGAGAGGAGAAAAAAGAAACCTCTAATTTTTTCTGCTGGTGACGAAACTTTTTTCTGTTTAAATCGTAACATACGTCTCAGAGTTTAAAAACATTTTCTTGTTATGTTTCCGCCATGGACGAGAAGACCAGGATTCTGTTTTGTTTCCTAAGTTTCTTCTCTGTTTTTCTAGTTTCTCCATTTCAATCTAACGGCCAAGATTTGGCGTTGAGTTGCGGTGCGTCAGAAGCAGCTATTGATCCAGACAAGAAAAAATGGGAACCGGACACCAAATTCTTGAAAACAGGAAACACGGTTCACGCAACAGCTACTTATCAAGATCCTTCGCTTCTTTCGACGGTTCCTTACATGACAGCAAGAATCTTTACAGCTCCTGCAACTTATGAGATTCCGGTTCAAAGCAGACGAAAGACATTTGATCCGGTTACATTTGTACCCATCAATATACATATGACTCAACATTACCGACTCTTATTTCTCAGTGGCAGCTAACGATGTTACCCTTTTAAGCAATTTTAGCGCAGGTAATACATGTGAAGCTTTAACACAGGCTTATCTCGTTAGAGAGTATTCTCTTGCACCAATCTAAAAAGAGGTTTTGAGCATCGTGTTTACTCCCTCAGATAAGCATCCAAACGCATTTGCTTTCATTAATGCTATTGAGATTGTTCAGATGCCGGAATTTTTTGATTCATCTGTTCTTGTTGGGTTCTCAGACCATACAGTAGATGCTAAAACAGCGAATCTTCAGACGATGTTTAGGCTTAATGTCGGTGGCCAAGATTGTCAATGGAGAAAATTCAGCCAATGGTAAAGCTGAATAAAATCACACGTCAATATGGAAACTCAAACTTACAATAATGTGAAGATCTTCACAACGGCTAAATAATTGGGAGAATCTATAATTCTTGGTTAATTTCTTTTTCTGACCAATATTATAGCTGTCAAGAAAGATATTATTAATATCTTGTGTTTTTCTATGTGTATATATGTGTATATTGTCTTGAAAGAAATAAGAAGAATATACTGCAGAAACTCTTAAAACTTTTCTACTTCTTGTCATTCTTACGTGCTTAAGGTCTTAATCACTTTTTCTCAAATACACTCATATTTTTGTTCATGGTAGCATAGTACGCTCCATATCTCTATATATTTTTCTTTTTCTTTTCAAAAAAAAAAGAGGTGCTTTTTGATGAAGACCTTCAACAGCACTACACAAAAAACTTGTTCCCTTTCTTCTCAATGGCCAGAATGATTTAATCTGGTCTAGAGCCGCAAAAAGAGCACTTTGTAGCCACGGTTTCTGGAAATATGTAATTGAATCCAAAGAAGAGCTGGCAGAAGCCAAGAAATTCGGAGTTGTCGAGACTTCGACAACCAACGCCATCCAAGAGGATGAGAAGTGGTTTCAAGAGGATCAATATGTGATTACATTGATCCAAGGATCCTTGGAAACATCCATTTACGTTGCATACTCCTTTGTTGAAACAGCAAAAGAGTTATGGGACACACTTCAACGTGTTTATGGAAACGTCTCCAACATATGTCGAATCTATGAAATCAAAAAGACATTAGGAGGGTTTAACCAAGATGGAAAAAGGTTTGTCGAGCATCTCGGAGAGTTACAACCATTGTGGGCAGAGCTTGCCGTACTACGTCCACCAACCTCAGATTTAACCATCCTTTCCCAAAGAGAAGAGCAAGATAAGTCTTTTTTATTACTATCCTCACTTGATTCAAACTATAATAATTTAGTGCAGCACATTGTTAGGATGGACAAGTTCCCATCTTTCAATGAATTATGTATGATGATACAAAAAGAAGAAAATTCCATGAGGCATTTTGGAAATAAAATAGAAGGGTTAGCCTTAAAGGCAAAAGGATTTGAGAGAAAGATGAAATGCAGCCACTGTGGAAAAAATGAATCATTCAAAAGAAAAGTGTTGGGAGCTTCACCCACACTTGAAACCAAAGAGAATGCAAGACACTACTAGGGTATATTCTAAGGAGAATGCATCGGCACATGCGGCACAAGGAGAAAGTGATCGCATAAGGAATGAGATGGAGGCAATTCTTAAGGAATACGGGATCACAAAAGATCCAGGTAACTTAAAGGCCCTTTCCACTTCTTTAATCAATAGATCATCATTTATTATAGATTCTGGAGCTTCAGATCATATGGTATGTGATGCGAAACTTGTTGAAAATAATCAAAATTATGAAGGACTAGTTTCTATAGCTGATGATAAAGAAGTTAAAGTAACTGGAAAAGGAGTTCTTAACATATTCAATAAAAAGACTAGTGCTCTTGTCTTACCTAATTTTACATGTAACTTGTTGTCCGTTTATAAACTTGCAAAAGATTTAAATTGTGAAGTTATATTTCGAACTAATGAAGTTATTTTTCAGGATATTGATACTGGAAATACAATGGGAAGGGGAATAGGACGAGATGGATTATACTATATTGATATTCCTT
>JAENJI010000112.1:49987-63500 GCA_018901935.1 Pugionium cornutum | reverse complement strand
TGGACGCTTTATTGTATCTATTTCTGTATCAAATTTAGCTACACTATAAATGGATTACTTGGACACTTTGTCATATATATTTCTCTCTCAAACTTTTTTACACTGTAGAAAATTGAGCTAGCTTAATGTGGGCATTGGATTCTTGTGTTTGTGAGCTCTAAACCAAAAGTTACGGACAATTTAGTGTGGACATGTCAACTTGATTTGCGAGTTAAAATGATCATTCTAAACTGATCATTGGTACTCATTAAGTAAAGGCTTATAAATGAAGCATAGAGCATGACAACAAGTAGTTTGGATTGATTGGACAAGTTGATCAACCAGTTAAAAAGAACATTCTAAACTGATAATTGGTGCTCATTGAGTAAAATCTTATAAATGAATCATAAAGCCTGACAGCAAGTAGTTTGGACAGATTGGATTACTTGGACGCTTTGTCGTCTCTATTTCTGTTTTAAATTTTTTCACAATATAGAAAATTAAACTAGCTGAACGTGGAGATTGGATTCGTGTCATTCTGAGCTCTAAATCAAAAATTACGTACGATTTAGTGAGTAAATGTTAAGTTGATCGGCCACTTAAAGGGATCATTCTATTTTGATCATTGGTGCTCATAGAGTAAAAGCTTATAAATGAAGCATAATGCATTCCATCACGCAGTTTGGGTTATATTGGATTACTTGGACGCATTTTTTGTATCTAGTTCTGTTTCAAATTTTGTCACAATATAGAATATTGAACTAGCTTAATATGGGCATTGGATTCGTGTCATTCTGAGCTATAAATAAAAAGTTACAGATGATTTAATGTGGACATGCCAAGTTGATCGGCCAGTTAAAGTGATCATTCTAAACTGATCATTGATGCTTATTGAGTAAAGGCTTATAAATGGAACATAATGCATGGCATCACACAGTTTTGGATAGAATGTATTACTTGGACGCTTTATCGTATCTATTTCTGTATCAAATTTAGCTACACTATAAATGGATTACTTGGACACTTTGTCGTATATATTTCTCTCTCAAACTTTTTTACACTGTAGAAAATTGAGCTAGCTTAATGTGGGCATTGGATTCTTGTGTTTGTGAGCTCTAAACCAAAAGTTACGGACAATTTAGTGTGGACATGTCAACTTGATTTGCGAGTTAAAATGATCATTCTAAACTGATCATTGGTGCTCATTGAGTAAAGGCTTATAAATGAAGCATAATGCATGGCATCACATAGTTTTTGATAGATTGGATTACTTGAACGTTTAGTCGTATCTAGTTCTGTTTCAAATTTTTTCATAATATAGAAAAGTGAATTGGCTTAATAAGGGAATTTCATTCGTATCATTCGGAGCTATAAATCAAAAGTGATGGACAACTTAGTAAAGACAAGACAAGTTGATGGGCCAGTTAAAATGATTATTCTAGACTGATCATTGGTGCTCATTGAGTAAAAGCTTATAAATGAAGAATAACGCATCTCATCATGCAGTTGGGGATGGACTGGATTACTTGGATGCTTTTTCGTATCTATTATTGTCTCAAATTTTGTTACACTATAGAAAATTGAGCTACCTTAACGTGGGCATTGGATTCGTGTCTTTCTAAGCTCTAAATCAAAAGTTACGGACCATTTAGTCCGGACATGTCAAGTTGATTGGCGAGTTAAAATGATCATTCTAAACTGATCATTGGTGCTCATTGAGTAAAGGCTTATAAATGAATGGCATCACACAGCTTTTGATATATTGGATTACTACTTGTACGCTTTGTCGTATTTAGTATGTTTCAAATTTTGTCGTATTTAAAGTTATGGATGACTTAGTGCACACAAGAGAAGCTGATCGGCCATTTAAATGATTATTCAAGAATGATCATTGGTTCTCCTTGACTAAAAGCTTATAAATGAAAAATAAAGCATGGCATCACGGATTTTGGGATGGATTGGATTACTTCGACGCTTTGTCGTATCTATTTCTCTCAAATTTTGTCACAATATAGAAAATTGAGCTAGCTTAATGTTTGCAATTGATACGTGTCATTCTGAGCTATAACCCAAAAGATATGGACGATATAATGCAGACATGTCAAGTTGATCGGCCAGTTAAAATGATCATTCTAAACTCATCGTTGGTGATCATTGAGTAAAAGCTTATAAATGAAGACTAATGCATGGCATCTCGCAGTTGGGTATGGATTGGATTACTTGGATGCTTTGTCGTATATATTTCTGTCTCAAATTTTGTTACACTATAGAAAATTGAGATAGCTTAACGTAGGCATTGGACTCGGGTGTTTCTTAGCTCTAAATCAAAAGTTAGGGACAATTTAGTGCGGACATGTCAAGTTGATTGGCGAGTTAAAATGATCATTCTAAACTGATTATTGGTGCTCATTGTGTAAAGGCTTATAAATTAAGCATAATGAATGGGATCACACATTTTTGATAGATTGGATTACTTGGAGGCTTTGTCGTATCTAGTTCTATTTCAATTTTTCACAATATAGAAAATTGAACTAGCTTAATGTGTGCATTGGATTCGTGTCATTCTGAGCTATAAATCAAAAGAAATGGACGATTTAGTGCAGACATGACAAGTTGATCTGCCAGTTAAAATAACCGGTTCTAAACTAATCATTGGTCCTCATTGAGTAAAAGCTTATAAATAAAAAATAATGCATGGCATCAGGCATTTTGGGATGCATTGGATTACTTGAACGCTTTGTTGTACCGATTTCAGTCTCAAATTTTTTCACAATATAGAAAATTGAGCTAGCTTAAAGTGGGCACTGGATTCGTGTCATTCTGAGCTCTAAATCAAAAGTTAAGGATGATTTAGTGTGGACATGTCAAGTTGATTGGCCAGTTAAAGTGATCATTGTAAACTGATCATTGGTGCTCATTGAGTAAAGGCTTATAAATGAAGCATAATGCATGGCATCACAAAGTTTTGTATAGATTGGATTACTTGGATGCTTTGTCGTATCTAGTTTTGTTTCAAATTTTGTCACAATATAGAAAATTGAATTAGTTTAATATGGGCACTGGATTCGTGTCATTCCGAGCTATAAACCAAACGTTACACACGATTTAGTGCGGACATGTCAAGTTGATCGTACAATTAAAGTGAGCATTCTAATCTTATCATTGGTGCTCATTGAGTAAAGACTTATAAATGAAGCATAATGCATGGAATCACGCATTTTGGGTTATATTGGATTACGTGGACGATTTATCGTATCTACTTCTGTTACAAATTTTGTCATAATATAAAAAATTGAGCTAGCTTAATGTGGGCATTGGATTCGTGTCATTTTGAGCTATAAATCAAAAGTTACAAACGATTTAGTGCGGACATGTCAAGTTGATTGACCAGTTAAAATGATCATTCTAAAATGATTAATGGTGTTCATTGAGTAAAAGTTTATAAATGAAGAATAATGCATGGCATCACGCAGTTTGGGATAGATTGGATTACTTGGACGCTTTGTCGTCTCTATTTCTGTTTTAAATTTTTTCACAATATAGAAAATTAAACTAGCTGAACGTGGAGATTGGATTCGTGTCATTCTGAGCTCTAAATCAAAAATTACGTACGATTTAGTGAGTAAATGTTAAGTTGAACGGCCACTTAAAGGGATCATTCTATTTTGATCATTGGTGCTCATAGAGTAAAAGCTTATAAATGAAGCATAATGCATTCCATCACGCAGTTTGGGTTATATTGGATTACTTGGACGCATTTTTTGTATCTAGTTCTGTTTCAAATTTTGTCACAATATAGAATATTGAACTAGCTTAATATGGGCATTGGATTCGTGTCATTCTGAGCTATAAATCAAAAGTTATAGACGATATAGTGCAAACATGTCAAGTTAATCGGCCATTTGAAATGTTCATTTTAAATTGATCATTGGTGCTCATTGAGTAAAGCTTATAAATGAAGCATAAAGCATGGCAGCAAATAGTTTGAATATATTGGATTACTTGGACGCTTTGTCGTATCTATCTCTGACTCAAATTTTGTCTCAATATAGAAACTTGAGCTAGCTTAATGTGGGCATTGGATTTGTATCATTTTGAGCTCTAAATCAAAAGTTACAGACGATTTAGTGTGGATATGTCAAGTTGATCGCCCAGTAAATATGATTATTCTAAACAGATCACTGGTGTTCATTGAGTAAAAGCTTATAAATGAAACATAATGCATGGCATCACACAGTTTGGGATAGATTGGATTACTTGGACGCTTTGTCGTATCTAGTTCTGTCTCAATTTCAGTAACATTATAGAAAACTGAACTAGCTTAATGTGGGCATAGGATTCGTGTCATTTTGAGCTATAAATCAAAAGTATGGACGATTTAATGCAGACATGTCAAGTTTATCGGTCTGTTAAAATGATCATTCTAAACTGATCAATCGTGCTCAATTAGTAAAGGCTTATAAATGAAGAATAATGCATGGGATCAAGCAGTTTGGATGGACTGAATTACTTGGACGCTTTTTCGTATTTATTTATATCTCAAATTTTTACACAATATAGAAACTTGATCTAGCTTAACGTGGGCATGTCATTCGTATCATTCTTAGCCCTAAATCAAAAGTTATGGATGATTTAGTGCGGACATGTCAAGTTGATCGGCCAGTTAAAATGATCATTGGTGCTCATTGAGTAAAGGCTTATAAATGAAGCATAATGCATGCCATCACGCAGTTTGGCATAGATTAGATTACATGGACGCTTTCTCGTATCTAGTTCTGTTTCAAAATTTGTCACAATATAGAAAATTAAACTAGCTTAATGTGAGCATTGGATTCGTATCATTCTGAGCTGTAAATCAAAAGTTATGGACGATTTAGCGCAGATGAGAAGTTAATTGGCCAGTTAAAATGATCATTCTAAAATGATCATTGGTGCTCATCAAGTAAGAGCTTATAAGTGAAAAATAATTCATGGCATCACGCAGTTTGGGATTGATTCGATTAGTTGAATGCTTTGTCGTATCTATTTCTGTATCAAATTTGTCACATTTATGGAATTGAGCTAGCTTAACATGGGCATTGTACTCGTGTAGTTCTGAGCTCTAAATCAAAAGTTACAGACGATTTATTGCGGACATGTCAAGTTGAGTGGCCTGTTAAATAGAGAATTAATGCTCATTAAGCAAAGGCTTATAAATAAAGCATAAAACATGGCAACAAGTAGTTTGAATAGATTGGATTACTTAGACGCTTTGTAGTCTCTATTTCTGTCTCAAACTTTGTCAAAATATATAAAATTGAGCTACCTTTCGTGGCATTGGATTCGTGTCATGCTGAGCTCTAAAACAAGGTGACGGACGATTTAGTACGGACATGTCAAGTTGATCAGTCAGTTAAAGTGATCATTCTAAACTGATCATAGGTGCTCATTGAATAAAGGCTTATAAAGGTAGCATAATGCATGGCATCACGCAATTTGTGTTATATTGGAGTACCTAGTTGCTTTGTCGTATCTAGTTCTGTTTCAAATTTTGTCACAATATAGAAAATTAAATTAGTTTAGTGAGGGCATTAGATTCGTATCATTCTGAGGTATAAATCAAAAGTTATGGACGATGTAGTGCAAACATGTCAAGTTGATCGGTCAATTAAAATGATCATTATAAGCTGATCATTGGTGCTCATTGAATAAAGACTTATAAATGAAGAATAATGCATGGCATCACGCAGTTTGGGATGGTCTGGATTACTTGGACGCTTTGTCGTATCTATTTCTGTCTCAATTTTTGTCACATTATAGAAATTTGAGCTAACTTAACATGTGATACAAGCATGGAAAGCACACAAGAGGAGAAGCTCATGGCTAGGAATGAACCAGTGAAACATGAAGAAACTTTTCCACTACCAGCTGGACCAATAACCCGAGCCAAGGCCAAGAAACTCAAAGAGGCAATTAGCAGCATGCTCAACAAGGAGAATGCACAACAAATTCACTTGGGCTTGGATGGAGAAGTGCCTAAAAGCACTATGATTTTAGTACAAGCTCAAGACAGCATACAAATGGGTATGAGATCAATTTGTACTCTTTTTCCCTTATCGAAGTTTTCTCCCATTTGGTTTTCTTGGTAAGGTTTTTACTGAGGCAAATGAACCACATTACAACCAGCCCAATTTGTTGCTTAAAATCAAAAGGAGTTCACTTAAAAATGGTCCAAATTGGCTTCATCAAGGGGGGAAAAGTGTCTACATTCATAGTCAAAATAAAAGTTACTGAAGTCAAGGTCTTTGGTCAAGTCTTTCCTTGTAAATTCAACCATTTTAATGATGTAGGCTCCTCCTATTTTTGTCTCCTAACAGTATAAATAGAGGTTTTCAGTTGTAAACTTCATCATTAAACTTTTCACATAAAAATAGCTTATTTTCTTAAGCTTGAGAGTGATTCTCTTCTTAATCTTATTGTTTGTGTGTAATATCCTTCAGTCAACATTTAGTAGCCTTAGTGTGTAATATCTAAGCTACTATCTTAGGTAAATCAGTAGTCTTTCCACATCTACTGTATGATCCTTCAATCCACAACCTTTGAACATATTGAATTTTCATTCATTCTTTTGCAAAGCCTATCTCAACCGCATCTATAAGTGCATTCCTTGGGAGGCTTGCATAATTTGGTATCAGAGCACACTTCTGATCTGTTATCCCTATCCGTCATCTCTATATCTCTCCATTTCCATCTGCTTAGATTGCATCAGCATTTGTGTCATTGTGAGCTCTAAATCAAAGTTACCGATGATTTAGTGCAGACATGTCAAGTTGATCGGCCAGTTAAAGTAATCATTCTTAAATGATCATTGGTGCTCATTGAGTAAAGGCTTATAAATGAAGCGTAGTGCATGGCATCACACAATGTTGGATAGATTGGATTACTTGAACGCTTTTTCATATCTATTTATGTCTAAAATTTTGTTAAAATATAGAAAATTGAGCTAGCTTAACGTGGGCATTGGATTCGTGTGTTTCTGAGCTCTAAATCGAAAGTTACACATGATTTATTGCGGACATGTCAAGTTGATCGGCCAGTTAAAGTGATTATTCTAAACTGATCATTGGTGTTCATTAAATAAAGGCTTATGAATGAAGCATAAAGCATGCCATCACGCAGTTTAGGATAGATTAGATTACTTGGACGCGTTATCGTCTGTATTTCTTTTTCAAATTTAGTAAAAAATCTAGAAAATTGAGCTTGCTTAATGTGGGCATTGGATTTGTGTCATTTTGAGCTCTAAATCAAAAGTTACAGACGATTTAGTGCGGACATGTCAAGTTGATCGGCCAGTTAAAGTAATCATTCTAAACTGATCAGTGGTGCTCATTGAGTAAAGGTTTATAAATGAAGCATAAAGCATGGCATCGTGCAGTTAGGGATACATTGGTTTACTTGGAAACTTTATCGTATCTAGTTCTATCTATATTTTTGTTACAATATTGAAAATTGAACAAGCTTAATGTGGAAATTTGATTCGTGTCATTCTGAACTCTAAATCAAAAATTACGGACGATTTAGTGCGGAAATGTCAAGTTGATCGGCCAGTTGAAGTGATCATTCTAAACTGATCATTGGTGCTCATTGAGTAAAGGCTTATAATTGAAGCATAATGTATGGCATCACATAGTTTTGGATATATTAAATTACTTGGACGCTTTGTCATATCTATTTCTTTCTCAAATTTTATTACTATATAAAAAATTAAGCTAGCTTAACGTGGGGGATTGGATGCGTGTGTTTTGGAGCTCTAAATCGAAAGATACACACGATTTAGTGCGCACATGCCAAGTTGATCGGCCAAATAAAGTGATCATTCTAAACTGATCATTGGTGCTCATTATCTAAAGGCTTATAAACACAGCATAAAGCATGGCATCACGCAGTTTGGGATAGATTGGATTACTTGGACGCTTTGTCGTCTCTATTTTTGTTTCAAATTTTGTCAAAATATAGAAAATTTAGCTACTTTAACGTGGGCATTGGATTCGTGTCATAATGAGCCCTAAATCAAAATTTACAAACGATTTAGAACGGACATGTCAAGTGGATCGGAAAGTTAATATGATAATTCTAAACTAACATTGTTGCTCATTGAGTAAAGGCTTATAAATGAAGCATAATGCATGGCATCACACAGTTTTTGATGGATTGGATTACTTAGACGCTTTTTCATATCTATTTTGGTCTAAAATTTTGTTACAATATACAAAATTGAGTTAGCTTAATGTGGGCATTGGATTCGTGTTATTCTGAGCTCTAAATCAATAGTTACAGGTGTGTAGTGCTGACATGTCAAGTTGAGTGGCCAGTTAAAGTAATCATTCTATACAAATCATTGGAGCTCATTAAGTAAAGTCTTATAAATGAACTATAAAGCATGGCATAAAGCATGACATCAAGCATTTTGGATAGATTAAATTACATGGATGCTTTGTCACCTCTATTTCTGTTTAAAATTTTGTCAAAATATAGAGAAATGAGCTACCTTAACATGTGCATTGGATTCGTGTCATTCTGAGCTCTAAATCAAAAGTTAAGGACGATTTAGTGCTGACATGTCAAGTTGAGTGGAGTGGCTAGATAAAGTGATCATTCTAAACAGATCATTGGTGCTCATTAAGTAAAGGCTTATAAATGAAGCTTAAAGCATGGCATAAAGTAGTTTGGATAGATTGGAATACTTGGACGATTTGTCATCTCTATTTCAATCTCGTATTTTGTTACAGTATAAAAAGTTGAGCTAGCTTAACGTGGGCATTGGATTCATGTCATTTTGAGCTCTAAATCAAATGTTACGGACGATTTAGTGTGGATATGTCTAGTTGAGTGGCCAGTTAAAGTGATCATTCTATACAGATCATTGGTGCTCATTAAGTAAATTTTTATAAATGAAGCATAAAGCATAGCACAAAGCATAGCATAAAGCATAGCATAAAGCATAGCATAAAGCATGGCATTAAGCAGTTTGGATAGATTGGATTACTTGGACGCTTTGTCATCTCTATTTCTCTTTCAAATTTTGTCAAAATATAGAAATTTGAGCTAGTTTAACGTGGGCATTGGATCAAGAGTTGCGAAAAATTTAGTGCGAACATGTCAAGTTGATCGGCCATTTAAAGTGATTATTCTAAACTGATCATTGGTGCACATTAAGTAAAGGCTTATAAATGAAGCATAAAGAATGGCATCACACAGTTTGGTATAGATTGGATTACATGGACACTTTGTCATCTCTATTTCTATCTCAAATTTTGTCAAAATATAGAAAATTGAGATAGCTTAACGTGGGTATTGGATTCGGGTCATTTTGAGTTCTAAATAAATAGTTATAGAAGATTTAGTGCGGACATGTCAAATTGATTGGCGAGTTAAAATGATCATTCTGAAATGATCATTGGTGCTCATTGCGTAAAGGCTTATAAATGAAGCATAATGAATGGCATCACGCAGTTTGGGATAGATTGGATTACTTAGACGTTTAGTCCTATCTAGTTATGTGTAAAATTTTGTCACAATATAGAAAATTGAAGAAGCTTAATGTGGGCATTGGATTCCTGTCAATTTGAGATATAAATCAAAAGTTACAGACGATTTAGTGTGGACATGTAAAGTTGATCGGACAGTTAAAGTGATCATAAACAAAAGTTACAGACGATTTAGTGTGGACATGTAAAATTGATCTGACAGTTAAAGTGATCATTCTAAACAAATCATTGGTCCTCATTGCGTAATCGCTTATAAATGAAGCATAATACATGGCATCACACAGTTTTGGATATATTGGATTACTTGGAAACTTTGTCATATCTATTTATTTCTAAAATTATGTTACAATAAAGAAAATTGAACTAGCTTAATGTGGGCATTAGATTCGCGTCATTCTGAGCTATAAATCAAAAGTTATGGACGATTTAGTGCACACATGCGAACGTTATCGGCCAGTTAAAACGATTATTATAAATTGATCATAGGTGCTCACTGAGTAAAAGCTTATAAATGAAAAATAATGCATGGCATCATGTAGTTTGGGATGGATTGGATTACTTGGACGCTTCGTCGTATCTATTTCTGTCTCAAATTTTGTCACAATATAGAAAATTGAGCTAGCTTAACGTGGGCATTGGTTTCGTATCATTCAGAGCTCTAAATAAAAAGTTATGAATGATTTATTGCGGACATGTCAAGTTGATCAGCCAGTTAAAGTAATCATTCTAAACAGAGCATTGGTGCTCATTAACTAAAGGCTTATAAATGAAGCATATAACATGGCATCACACAGTTTGGGATAGAATGGATTACTTTGATGCTTCGATGTCGCTACTTCTGTCTCAAATTATGTCCAAATGTAGAATATTTATCTATCTTAACCTGGGCATTGGATTCTTGTCATTCTGAGCTCAAAATCAAAAGTTAAGGACGATTTACTTCACACATGCCAAGGTTATCGGCTAGTTAATATGATTATTCTCAACTGATCATTGGTGCTCATTGAGTAGAAGCATGGCATCACGTAGTTTGGTATAGATTGGATTATATGGACACTTGTCGTCTCTATTTCTATCTCAAATTTTGTCAAAATATAGAAAATTGAGCTAGTGTAATGTGGGCATTAGATTCTGGTCATTTTGAGTTCTAAATAAAATGTTATAGACGATTTAGTGTGGATATGTCAAGTTGATCGGCGAGTTAAAACGATCATTCTAAAATGATCATTGGTGCTCATTGAGTAAAGGCTTATAAATGAAGCATAATGCATGGCATCACGCAGTTTTGGGTAGATTGGATTACTTGGACGCATAGTAGTATCTAGTTCTGTCTCAAATTTTGTCACAATATAGAAAATTGAATTAGCTTAATGTGGGCATTGGGTTCGTGTCATTGTGATTTACTGACGATTTAGTGCGCACATGTGAAATTGATCGGCCAAATAAAGTGATTATTCTAAACAGATCATTGGTGCTCATTGAGTAAAGGCTTATAAATGAAGCATAATGCATGGCATCACACAGTTTTGGATATATTGGATTAGTTAGATGCTTCGCCGTCTCTATTTCAGTCTCAAATTTTGTCAAAATATAGAAAATTGAGTTGGGTTAATGTGGGCATTGGATTCGTGAGTTTCTAAACTCTAAATTAAAAGTTACAGACGATTTTGTGCGGACATGTTAAGTTGATCGGCCAATTAAATTGATCATACTAAACTAATCATTGGTGCTCATTGAGTAAAAGCTTATAAATGAAGAATAATGCATGGCATCACGGAGTTTGGGATAGAATGAATTACTTGGATGCTTTGTCATCTCTACTTCTATCTTAAATTATGTTACAATAAAGAAATTTGAGTTAGCTTAACGTGGGCATTGAATTCGTGTGTTTCTAGCTCTAAATAAAAAAAACTATTTAGTGTGGACATGTCAAATTGATCGGCCAGATAAAGTGATCATTCTAAACTGATCATTGGTGCTCATTGAGTAAATGCATATAAATGAAGCATAATGCATGGCCTCACACAGTTGTGGATAGATTTGATTTCTTGGACGCTTTGTCGTATCTAATTCTGTTTCAAATTTTGTCACAATATAGAAAATTGAACTAGATTAATGTGTGTCATTGGATTTGTGTCATTCTGAGCTATAAATCAAAATTTATGTACGATTTAGTGTAGACATGACAAGTTGATCGGCCAGTTAAAATGAGCATTTTAAACTGATCATTGCTGTTCATTGAGTAAAAGCTTATAAATGAAAAATAATGCATGGTATCACGCAGTTTGAGATGGATTGGACTACTTTGACGCTTTGTCGTATCTATTTTTGTCTCAAATTTTTTCACAATATAGAAACTTGAGCTAGCTTAACGTGGGCATTGGATTCGTGTCATTATGAAATTTAAATCAAAAGTTACGGACGATTTAATATGATTTTTCTAAATTGATCATTGGTGCTCATTGAGTAAAGGCTTATAAATGAAGCATATTGAATGGCATCACGCAGTTTGGGATAGATTGGACTACTTGGATAGTTTTTCATATCTTGTTCTGTTTCAAATTTTGTCTTAATATTAAAAATTGAACTACCTTAATGTGGGCATTGGATTCGTGTTATTCTAAGGTATAAATCAAAACTTGAGCTAGCTTAATGTGGGCATTGGATTCGTGTTACTCATTCAGTAAAGGCTTATAAATGTAGCATAATGCATGGCATCACACGATTTGGGATAGATTGGATTACTTGAACGCTTTGTCATATCTAGTTCTGTCTCATATTTTGTCACAATATAGAAAATAACTAGCTTAACGTGGGCAATGGATTCGTGTCATTCTGAGCTATAAATCAAAAGTTACAGAAGATTTAGTGCAACCATGTCAAGTTGATCGGCCAGTTACTGATCATTGGTACTCATTGAGTAAAGGCTTATAAATGAAGCATAATGCATGGCATCACGCAGTTTGGGATAGATTGGACTACTTGGACGCTTTCTCAAATCTATTTTTGTCTCAATTTTGTCTCAATATAGAAAATTGAGCTAGCTTAACGTGGGTTTTGGATTCGTTTCATTTTGAGCTATAAATCAAAAGTTACGGATGATCTTGTGCGTACTTGACAAGTTAATCGGCCAGTTAATATGATTCTTCTAAACTAATCATTGATGCTCATTTAGTGAAGGCTTATAAATGAAGGATTATCCATGGCATCACACAGTTTGAGATATATAGGAAAACTTTGACGCTTTGTCGTACCTAGTTTTGTCTCAAATTTTGTCATAAAATAGAAAATTGAACAAGTTTAACGTGGGCATTGGATTTGTGTCATTCAAAGCTATAAATCAAAAGTTACAGACGATGTAGTGCAAAAATGTCAAGTTGATCGGCCAGCTAAAATAATCACTCTAAATTGATCATTGGTGCTCATTGTGTAAAGGTTTATAAATGAAACATAATGCATGGCATCTCACAGTTTTTGATACATTAAATTACTTGGACGCTCTGTTATATCTAGTTCTATCTCAAATTTTATCAAAGTATTGAAAAATTGAGCTAAAACGTGGGCGTTGTATTTGTGTCATTCGGAGCTCTAAATCAAAATTTATAGATGATTTAGTGCGTACATGTCAACTTGATCAACCAGTTAATATTACTATTCTAAACTGATCATTGGTACTCATTTAGTAAACGCTTATAAATGAAGCATAATCTATGGCATCGCGCGGTTTGGGATAGATTGGATTATTTGGATGCTTTTTCGTATCTTGTTCTGTTTCAATTTTCTCACAATATAGAAAATAGAATTAGCTTAACATGGGCATTGGATTCGTGTCGTTCTAATCTATAAATCAAAGGTAACAGACCATTTAGTGTAGCCATGTCAAGTTGATCGGCCAGTTAAAATGATCATTCTAAACTGATCATGGGTGCTCATTGAGTAAATGTTTATCAATGAATTATAATGCATGGCATCACGTAGTTTGGGATAGATTGGAATACTTAGATGCT
>JAENJI010000112.1:0-49487 GCA_018901935.1 Pugionium cornutum | reverse complement strand
ATATTAACTGGCCATTTAACTTCAAATGTCCGCACTAAATCGATCATAACTTTTGATTTAGAGCTCAGAATGACACGAATCCAATGCCCACGTTAAGCTAGCTGAATTTTCTATATTTTGACAAAACTTAAGACAAAATAGAGATGACAAAGCGTCCAAGTAATCAAATCTATCCCAAAGTACGCGATGCAATGCTGAATGCGTCATTAACAAGCCTTTTCTTAATGAGCACCAATGATCAGTTTAGAATGATCACTTTAACTGGTGACATGACCACACTAAATAGTCAGTAACTTTTGATTTAGAGCTCAGAATGACACGAATCCAATGACCACATTAAGCTATCTCAATTTTCTATACTGTGACAAATTTTGAGACAGAAACGGAGAAGACAAAGCGTCCAAGTAATCCAATCTATTCTAAACTGCGTGATGACATGCTTTATGCTTCATTTATAAGCCTTTACTTAATGAGCAACAGATTAGAATGATTACTTTAACTGGCTGATCAACTTGACATGTTCGCATTAAATCGTCCGTAATTTTTGATTTAGAGCTCAGAATGACACGAATCCAATGTCCACGTTAAACTAGCACAATTTTCTATATTTCGACAAAATTTGAGGCACAAATAGATACGACAAAGCGTCCAACTAATCCAATCTATCCCAAAATGCGTGATGCCATGCATTGTGCTTCATTTATAAGCTTTTACTAAATGAGCACCAATGGTCATTTTAACTTTCCGATAAACTTGAAATGTCTGCACTAAAACGTCTGTAACTTTTTATTTACAGCTCAGAATGACACAAATAGATACGACAAAGTGTCCAACTAATCCAATCTATCCCAAAATGCGTGATGCCATGCATTGTGCTTCATTTATAAGCTTTTACTAAATGAGCACCAATGGTCATTTTAAGTTTCCGATAAACTTGAAATGTCTACACTAAAACGTCTGTAACTTTTTTATTTACAACTCAGAATGACACAAAACCAATCGCCACATTAAGCTAGCTCAATTTTTATAATGTGACAAAATTTAAGACTAAATATGCTTCGAAAAATACACCAAGTAATAAAATATATACAAAACTACGTAACGTCTTGCATTATGCTTCATTTGTAAGTGCTTACTCAATGAACACCAATGATCAGTTTAGAATGATCATTTTAATTGGCCGATCAACTTGACATG
Source organism: Pugionium cornutum (assembly GCA_018901935.1). Classification (NCBI taxonomy): domain Eukaryota; kingdom Viridiplantae; phylum Streptophyta; class Magnoliopsida; order Brassicales; family Brassicaceae; genus Pugionium; species Pugionium cornutum. Next base: position 48,290 of record JAENJI010000112.1, on the reverse strand, counting down.
TATGCACTAAATCATCAAAAACTTTTGATTTGTAGCTTAGAATGACACGAATCCAATGCCCACGTTAAGCTAGATTAATTTTCCATATTAAGACAAAATTTGAGGCATAAATTGATATGACAAAGCGTCCAAGTAATCCAATCTATTAAGAAATGTGTGATGTCATGCATTATGCTTCATTTATAAGCCTTTACTCAATGAGCACCAATAATCAGATTAGAATAAACATATTAACTGGCCGATCAACTTGACATGTCCGCTCTAAATCGACCATAACTTTTGACTTAGAGCTGAGAATGACACGAATCCAATGCCCACGTTAAGCTAGCTCAAATTTTCTATGCTTTGACAAAATTTGAGATAGAACAAGATATGATAAACCGTCCAAGTAATCCAGTCTATCCCAAACTGTGTGATGCCATGCATTATATTTCATTTATAAGCTTTTACTCAATGAGCACCAATGATCAGTATTGAATAATCGTTTTATCTGGCCGATCAGCTTGACATGTCTGCACTAAATCATAGGTAACGTTTGACATATATCTCAGAATGACATGAATCCAACGCCCACGTTAATCGAGTTCAGTTTTCTATATTGAGACAAAGTTTTCGACAGATCTAGATAGGACAAAGTGTCCAGGTAATCAAATCTATCAAAACTGTGTGATGCCATGCATTATGCTTCATTTATAAGTCTTTACCCAATGAGCACCAATGATTAGTTTAGAATAATCATATTAACTGGCCAATCAACTTAACATGTCCGCAGTAAACCTCCAAAAATTTTGATTTAGAGCTCAGAATGACATGAATCCTATGCACACATTATGGTAGCTCAATTTTATATATTTTGACAAAATTTGAGAGTGAAATAGAGACGAAAAAGCGTCCAAGTAATCAAATCTATCCCAAACTATGTGATGCCATGCTTTATGCTTCATTTATAAAATTTTACTCAATGAGCACCAACGATGAGTTTATAAAGATCACTTTAACTGGTCGATCAACTAGACATGTCCGCACTAAATCGTCTGTAACTTTTGATTTAGAGGTCATAATGACACAAATCCTATGCCCACATTAAGCTAGCTCAATTTTAAATATTGTGACAAAATTTGAGACAGAAACAGGTACGACAAAGCGCCCAAGTAATCCATTCTATCCCAAAGGGCGTGACGCCATGTAATATTTTTCATTTATAAGCTTTTACTCAATGAGCACCAATGATCAGCTTAGAATGATTGTTTTAACTGGCCGATCAACTTGACATGTCTGCACTAAATCGTCCGTAAGTTTTGACTTATAGCTCAGAATGACACGAATCCATTGGCCACGTTAACCTAGTTCAATTTTCTATATTGAGACAGAGGTTTGACATAGATCTAGATACGACAACGCTTATAAATGACAAAGTGTCCAAGTAATCCAATCTATCAAAAACTACATGATGTCATGCATTATGCTTCATTTATAAGCCTTTACTCAATGAGTACTAATGATCAATTTAGAATGATAATATTAACTGGCCGATCAACTTGACATGTCTGCACTAAATCGTCTGTAACTTTTGATTTGGAGCTCAGAATGACATAAATCCAGTGCCCATGTTAAGATAGCTCAATTTTCTATATTGTGATAAAATTTGAGAGAGAAATAGATATGACAAAGCGTCCAAGTAATCCAGTCTATCATAAACTGCGTGATGCCATGCATTATTCTTCATTTATTAGATTTTACTCAATCAGCACCAATGATCAGTTTAGAATGATCATTTTAACTGGCCGATCAACTTGACATGCTTGCAATAAATCGTCTGTAACTTTTGATTTATAGGTCCGAATGACATGAATCCAATGCCCACGTTAAGCTAGTTCAATTTTCAATATTTTTAAAAAATTTGAGACAAACCTAGATGCGACGAAGCGTCCAAGTAATCAAATATATCCAAAATTGTGTGGTTGCATGCATTATGTTTCATTTATAAGCCTTTACTCAATGAACACTTATGATTAGTTTAGAATAATCATATTAACTTGCCGAGACGTGTCAGTACTAAATCGTACGTAACCTGGAATTACAAAGACAACTAAGACAAAGACTAAGAAGTAAATAATGTTTTAACTTGACTCTTCCTCTCTTATTTTGTGGATGATGAGATAGAATGGGCCTTGATTCACCAAGAGGGTGTGGTAAAGTACCTTGGGCTTGCCTCATTAAAAACCTATCTTGGATAACCCATTGGGACAAAACTAAGAATAGGGAAAACGAGTACAATCCAAGGGACCTCTCTTGGTGAGGTTTAGGTGGCTTGAATCACAACCAATGTGGTTGGATTAGCACACACTAAACTGGCCTGAATGGTGTTGAGAAGGTGCTGTAGTGTTATCTTAAGTTTGGGTTGCTTGGATCGGGTAATGGGGTCATTGAAGATTTGTAGGCTTTCATTTCCAATAACTGCGGGTTCTAGCTGCTCCTTAGCATCTTTAGTGGCTTCTTCCTCCTCTGGTTCAAGCTGCTCCTAAGTTGTGGTTCCTTGCTGGACATGCTCACATCATCCTCCCCTAGTTGAGAAGGATTTGACCTCAAATCTGTTTCATCTGCAAAATATGGAACCAAATAAGTAATATTGAAGCTTGAACTCACTTGGTACTTACCTTGAAGATCCAGCTGGTAGGCATTGTCATTGATCTTCTTGATGACTTTGAATGGGCCATCAATCCTAGGCATTATCTTGGATTTCCTTTCACTCAAAAATCTATCTTTGCGCAAATGGATCCACACCAAGTCTGTTTCCTCAAATGCTAACTCCTTTCGCCTTTATTGGCTTGTTGAGCATACATCTTAGTCTTATTTTCAATATTGAGCCGAGCCTTTTCATGATTTTTTTTAACCATCTCAGCCTTTTTTCTTTCCATCAAGGCTTGTCCTTTCACTCAAAGGTAAACGCATTAGATCCAAAGGTGAGATGGGATGGAACGCATAAACAATTTCGAATGGTGAGGACTTAGAAGCAGTATGCCTACCTTGATTATATGCGAATTCAACATGAGGCAAGCATTCTTCCCAAGTCCTAAGATTCTTTTTAATCAAAGCTCTTAACAAAGTAGAGAAGGTTCTTTTAACTACTTCAGTTTGACCATCCGATTGCGGGTGAGAAGTTGTGGAGAAACAAAGCTTAGTTTCTAGCTTAGACCAAAGTGTTTTCCAAAAGTAACTAAGGAACTTAGTGTCTCTATCTGATACTATGGTCCTAGGCATGCCATGAAGTGTAACTATCGCCTTAAAAATAATCCGGCAATGTTAACGGCATCATCCGTCTTATGAGCAGGAATAAAGTGAGTCATTTTGGAAAATCCATCAACTACAACAAACACAGAATCCTTTCTAGTCTTAGTTCTAGGAAATCTAACAACAAAATCCATAGAAACATCATGCCAAGGGTGCAAGGTATAGGAAGAGGGGTATACAAACTGTGCTTTTGGATTGTGGATTTGGCTTGCTTGCAAGTTACACATATTTGGCAAGCTTTCTCAACATCACTCCTCATGTGTGACCAAAAGAAGTGTTCCTGCAATACATTTAATGTGTTTACCATGCAAAAGTGACCCATAAAATCACCTGAATTTTCTTCCTTAACAAACAAGTGTCGTAAAGAGGAGTTAGGTACACATAACCGATTATCATAAAACAAGAAGCCTTCACTCTTAAAGTATTTTCCAGTACCAAATTTCTCACAAGAAGCATAAATATCCTTAAAATCAGCATCAGTAGCATATAACTCTTTGATTTACTCAAACCCTGGCAGTTTAACTTCTAAAGAGTTCAAGAGCACATACCTCCGAGAAAGAGCATCGGCTACGACATTCTCTTTACCTTTCTTGTATTTGATCACATAAGGGAAGGTCTCAATGAATTCGACCCACCTAGCATGTCTTTTTTTTTCAGCTTTTGTTGCCCTTTTATATGTTTGAGTGACTCATGGTCGGTATGGATGACAAACTCCGTGGGCCAAAGATAATGTTTCCATGTTTGCAAGGCCCTCACAAGTGCATGTAGTTCTTTGTTATATGTTGGGTAATTGAGTGTGGCCCCTCCAAGTTTCTCACTAAAGTAGGCTATGGGCTTCCTTTCCTGCATAAGAACAGCACCAATACCAACTTATGAGGTATCACATTCAATTTCAAAAGTTTTATCAAAGTTACGAAGAGATAGCATCGGGGAGTGTGTGAGTTTGTCTTTTGAGGTTTGGAATGCCTCCTCTTGCGCCTGATCCCACTTAAATCCCACATTCTTTTTGATAACCTTAGTGAATGGAGATGCTATAGTCCTAAATTCCATGACAAACCTCCGGTAAAATCCAGCTAGGCCATGGAAGTTCCTTACTTCCCCAACATTCTTTGGACTCGGCCACTCCTTAATCGCTTTTATCTTTTCCTCATCAACCTTAATACCATCTGTACTCACAATAAAACCTAAGAAGACAAGATTATCTGTTCCAATAGAAAATTTCTTAAGATTGGCTTACAAGGTTTCCTTTTCAAGCACTTCAAAAACCTTTCGGAGGTGTTCTATATGATCATCTAAGGTTCGGCTAAAAACTAGAATGTCATCAAAGTATACTACCACAAAAGGACCTATGAATTCCCTAAGGACATGGTTCATCAATCTCATGAAGGTAGTAGGTGCATTTGTCAAGCCAAAAGGCATTACTAACCCCTCATATAAACCTTGTTTAGTTTTAAATGCAGTTTTCTACTCATCACCTTCTTTCATCCTAATTTGGTGATAACCACTCTTAACATCTACCTTAGAGAAGATGTTAGAACCATGCAATTCATCTAACATATCATCTAATATAGGTATAGGATGACGATAGTTTACAGTGATATTGTTGATGGCTCTGGAATCAACACACATTCTCCAGCTTCCATCCTTTTTTGGGACAAGCAAAACAAGTACAACACAAAGACTCATACTTTCACGGATATGTCCTTTCTCCATGAGTTCAATGACTTGCTGTTGAAGCTCCTTGGTCTCCAGGCGGTTGGTTCTAGAGGGTGGCTTGTTGGGAAGAGATGCACCTGGTAGAAAGTCAATTTGGTGCTCAATTCCTCGGATTGGTGGTAAGCCTTGCGGTTACTCCTCCGGAAACACATCTTTAAATTCCTGCAAAAGAAGGTTAATTTTGCTAGGATTGTCTTGCATAGATTGGTTAGTATGAAAGCATTCTTTAAGCACAAAAAGTAGGTGTAGTAAGTTACTCCCTGGGTTGGACTTAATCATAAGATTAGTCGGTTGTTTAGCTGGTGGCTTGGTTTGTGGTTTGGCGGTGCCATCGGCATGGGGCTTGCTTTTGTATTCGGATTAGGTTTTGTTTTTCTTTAAAGCTATCTGATCTAAATGAGCCTCTTGTGGGGATAAAGGTACTAAAATATGTTTCTTTCCCTTAAACTCAAATGAGTACCTATTAGTGAATCCATCATGAATAACCCTTCTATCCGATTGCCAAGGTCTACCTAACAAGAGATGACCAGCATCCATGGGTAAAACATTACATAAAATCTCATCTTCATATTTGCCTATGGACAAAGGAACTAGGACCTGGTTCTCTACTTCTAGCTCACCCTCATTATTAAGCCATTGCAACTTATAGGGTTTAGACCTCTTAATAATCCCAAGTCCTAACTTCTCTACCATAATCTCACTAGCTACCTCCATCTATCACTAAGCTATAGACCTTATTCGTAACTAGACAGCGAGTGTGGAATAGGTTCTCTTTTTGCTCATTCTTTTCTGTCCTAGTTTGTAAGTTTAGAGTTCTCCTAGTGACTAAGAGTTGTCCAGCATGGGGCATGTCTACATTTTCTTCCAAGGACTCAGCATCCGAATGGTCATCCTCTGATTCTACCTCACCATTAGCGCTAATAACTATAGTTCTCTTATTGGTACATTCCCTAGAGTAGTGACCAAAGCCCTTACACTTAAAACACTGAATTTCCCTAGTTTTGGTGCTAGAATCCCATATTTCGAATCTTCTACCTTAGTTTTAGTGAAAGGCTTGTAATATTTGCTAGACTTATCCTCCTTAGATTGGCTAAACCTAGTGGAACTAAATCCGGGTTTAGGGTTTTTCCTCTTAAGTTGTTTTTCGAACATGATAGCCTTATGGAGAAGTTTTTCTATTTCGACATAATGGTGAACCTCTAGCCTATCTATGATTTCCCTATTAAGGCCACCAATAAACCTAGCCATAGTGGCTTCACTATCCTCTTGAACATCATCCCTAAGCAATATGGTTTCCATCTCCTTAAAGTACTCCTCTATGGTTCTAGAGCCTTGAGATAGGTTCCTAAGTTTAAAGTGAAGTTCCCTATGGTAGTGGCTAGGTATAAACCTTTTCCTACTGATTACTTTCATATGGTTCCACAAATCTATAGGAAAATCCCCAGCCCTTCTCCTAGAAGTTAATAATTGATTCCACCAACTTAAGGCATAATCTTTAAAAGCGGCTGGTGCTACCCTAACCTTACTATCCTGAGCGTATTCCCTACAATAAAAGACTATTTCTATCTTGTTTTCCCACTATAGATACTCCTCAGGGTCATTGGTTCCATAGAAAGAGGGAATCTTGATTTTAAGGCCAGCCAAAGGGTCGCGAGGACTGGGTTGGTTATTCCTATGCGGTTGGTCATCTCTTGGCTGCCTTCTCCTTGGGTGTTGTGACCTAGATGAGTGGCTGTAGTATCTATCAGTATCAGATGGTGGCTGGTGTATCCTAATTCGTTCATTGATGTATCTTTCTATTTCAGCTCTCATGGTTGCCATACTTTCATCCATCATGGCTTTAAAGGAATCAAGGAGTTGTTTGTTAGAGTGTGAGGATCCTTCTCCATTATTGCTGGTTTCTACCATGGTACCTGACAAATTCAGACAACTAAACAAGTAAAAGTTTCAAAGAAAAACACAGAAACTGACACAACAATTCTCTGAAACATAGACACAAGAACAAAGACAAACCCTAGCAAAGCATGTTCTAGACACTTTGAACTCCGTTTTTGAAATGGGTGAGTCTAACAACTTTAGATTCGTTTTAAAACGTTTTTAATTGGTATTCCCGGTTTTATTAACACTTAAAAACAAGTTTCATTCAGGTTTTAATCTCTAAAATATTCAAACAAAAGGTGATAAGCTCAGATTAACAAATACTGTTTTTAGAACCTCAACGATGCCGATTGGGTGTTTCACAAGTTTTGTCCTTTAGAAATCGGTTCTAAACTATTTTCAAGTTAATTTACAGGTTTTTAAAATATCTAAGATCAAGTTTAAACAAGAAACCAAGCCAGAAACATTTTAAAACAAATCGCAAAAAGAAGGCGAAAGGTTACAAAACGTTTTTGCAAGAGTACGAAAGGGTGCAAACAGGTTTGTAGAGATACAACCTGGTTTGGAGTGGGCTCTTATACCACTTGATGTGATCCTGATGAGGATCAAGCCCCTTATGAATTCCAAACGGTTGTGGAGGAGTGGATGAATGGATTGAAGTTGCGGAATGGGTGAAATGATGGTGTAACTTGCGGCTGTGTGAGCTCTTACGTGGATGGATCCGAGAACAAGGGAAAATGGATGATACTTCTCAAGGATGGTGGAAAATACTTGGACTATCTGTTTGCTCTGTGTGAATGACAAAGGCCAGGTACGTTGGGCAAGGGGTGAATCGAATTGAAACTTTCAAGGGTGATGAAGATCCCTTAGACTTTCGGCTCTTGACAGGAATGAGAAAGTGTTCCAAAATTCCTTATTCAAGAGGATGATCCAACGAGTTTAAAAAGGATATTTGCTATTAAAATGTTTGATGCTTCAGAAAAAGGATACAAGAGAGTACTTATACTAGTCTAGGAAATTGAAAATGACTGCTAAAATTCTACCAAAACATTAAAGGAAATACATAGGGAATTACAAAGACAACTAAGACAAAGACTAAGAAATAAATAATATTTTGACTTGATTCTTCCTATCTCATTTCGTGGATGATAAGATAGAACTGGCATTGATTCACCAAGAGGTTGTGGTAAAGTACCTTAGGCTTGCCTCATTAAAAACCTATCTTTGAAAACCCATTTGGACAAAAGAGTACAATCCAAGGCACCTCTCTTGGTGAGGTTTAGGTGGCTTGAACCACAACCAATGTGGTTGGATTAGCACACACTAAACTGGCCTGAATGGTATTGAAAAGGTGTTGTAGTGTTGTCTTAAGTCCGGATTGCTTGCATCGGGTAATGGGGCCATTGAAGATTTGTAGGCTTTCATCTCCAATATCTGCGGGTTCTAGCTGCTCCTTAGCATCTTTAGTGGCTTCTTCCTCCTCTGGTTCAAGCTGATCCTTTGGTTATGATTCCTTGCTGGCCATGCTCACATCAAACTGGCAGATCAACTTGACATGTCCGCACTAAATCGTGCGTAACTTTTGATTCAAAGCTCAGAATGACACGAATCCAATGCCGACGTTAAGCTAGCTCAATTTTCTAAATTTTGAAAAAATTTAACGCAAGAATAGAGATGAAAAAGCCTCCAAGTAATTAAATATATCCAAACTACGTAATGCCATGTTTTATGCTTCATTTATAAGCCTTTACTTAATGAGCACCAATGATCAGTTTAGAACTATAACTTTAACTCGCCGATAACTTTGACATGTCCACACTAAATCGTCTGTAACTTTTGATTTAGAGCTCAAAATGGTACGAATCCAATGCCCGCGTTAATCTAGTTCAATTTTATAATTGTAAAAAAATTTGAGACAGAAATAGAGACGACAAAGCACCCAACTAATCCATTCTATCCTAAATTGCGTGATGTCATGCATTATTCTTTATTGATAAGCTTTACTCAATGAGCACTAATTAAAAGTTTAAAATGATCATTTTAACTGGCCAATCAATTTAACATGTCTGCACTAAATGATACGTAACTTTAAATGAACATCTCAAAATGACACGAATCCAATGCCCATGTTAAGCTAGTTCAATATTCTATATTGTGACAAAATATAAGATATAAATAGATACGACAAAGCCTACAAGTAATCCAATCTTTCCAAAACTGCGAGATGCCATGCATTGTGCTTCATTTATAAGCCTTTACTTAATTAGCACTAATGATCAGTTTAAAATGATCATTTTACCTGGACAATCAACTTGACATGTTTGCACTAAATTGTCTCTAACTTTTGATTTCTAGCTCAGAATGACCCAAATCCAATGCCCATGTTAAGCTTGCTCAATTTTATATATTAAAATTTGAGACAGAAATAGATACAACTAAGTGTCCAACTAATCCAATCAATCCTAAACTGCGTGATGTCATACATTATGCTTCATTTATAATCCCTTACTCAATGAGCACCAATGATCGGTTTAGAATAATCATTTTAACTAGCCAATCAACTTAACATGTCAGCACTAAGTCGTGTATGACTTTTGATTTATAGCTCAGAATAACATGAATCCAATGTCCAAGTTAAGCTAGTTCAATTTTCTATATTGAGACAAAATCTGAGACAGAAATAGATACGACAAAGCGTGCAAGTAATCCAATCTATCCAAAATTGTGTGATGCCATGCAATATGTTTCATTTATAAGCATTTACTCAATGCGCACCAATGATCATTTTAGAATGATCATATTATCTGGCCGATCAACTTGACATATCCGCACTAAATCGTCTATAACTTTTGATTTAGAGTTTAGAATGACAATAATCCAATGCCCATGTTAAGCTAGCTCAATTTTCTATATTGTGATAAAATTTAAGATTAAAATTGCTTCGAGAAGTCCTCCAAGTAATCAAATCTATCCAAACTGCGTGATGTGATGCATTATGCTTCACTTATAAGCGTTTACTCATTGAGCACCAATGATCACCTTAGAATTATCACTTTAATTGGCCGCTAAATTTGACATTTCCGCACAAAATCGTCTGTAACTTTTGATTAGAGCTCAGAACGACACGAATCCAATGCCCACGCTAAGCCACCTCAATTTTCTATATTGTAACAAAATTTGAGACAAAAAGATACAAAAAAAGTTTCCAAGTAATCCAATCTATCCCTAACTGTGTGATGACATGAATTATGCTTCATTTATAAGCCTTTACTCAATGACCACCACTGATAAGTTTAAAATATTCATATTAAATAGCCGATAAACTTGACATGTCTGCATTAAATCGTTAGTAAATGTTTATTTATAGCTTAAAATCACACGAATCCAATGCCAACTTTAAGCTAATTCAATTTTCAATATTGTGACAAAGTTTGAGACCAAAATAGACAAGACAAAGCGTCCAACTAATCCAATCTATCCCAAACTACATAATTTTAGGCATTATTCTTCATTTATCAGCTTTTACTCAATGAGCACCAATGATGAGTTTAGAATGATCATTTTAACTGGTCGATCAACTTGATATGTCTGCACTAAATTGTCCGTCAATTCTGATTTACAGCTCCCAATGACACGAATCCAATGCCCACGTTAAGCTAGTTCACTTTTCTATGTTGTGACAAAATTTGGGACAAAACTAGATATGAAAAGCGTCCAAGTAACCCAATCTATCTCAAACTGCATGATGACATGCATTATGCTTCATTTATAAGCCTTTGCTCAATGAGCACCAACGATCAGTTTAGAATAATCATATTAACAGGCCGATCAACTTGACATGTCCACAGTAAATCATCCGTAAATTTTGTGTTAGAGCTTAGAATGACACAGATCCAATGCCCACGTTAAGCTAACTCATTTTTTTCTATATTGTGACAAAATTTGAGACAAAAACGGATACGACAATGCGTCAAAATAATACAATCTATCCCAAAGTGTGTGATTGCATGCATTATTCTTCATTTATAAGCTTTTACTCAATAAGCACCTATGATCAGTTTAGAATGATCATTTTAACTCGCCGATCAACTTGACATGTGTACACTAAACCATCTGTAACTATTGATTATAGCTGAAATTGACACGAATCCAATGCACACGTTAAGCTATTTTAATTTTCTATAATGTGACAAAATTTTAGACAAAACTAGATACGACATAGGGTCCAAGTAATCCAATCTATGCCAAACTGCGTGATGCCATGCATTAGCTTCATTTATAAGCCTTTTCTCAATGAGCACCAAAGATCAGTTTAGAAAAATCATATTAATTGGCCGATAACCTTGTCATGTCCGCACTAAATCGTCCATAAATTTTGATTTAGAGCTCTGAATGACACGAATGCAATGCCCACGATAAACTAACTCAATTTTCTATATATTACAAAATTTGAGACAGAAATAGATATGACAATACGTCTAAGAAATCCAGTCTATCCAAACTTATTGATGCCATGATTTATTCTTCATTTATAAGCTTTTAGTCAATGGGCACCAATGATCAATTTATAATGATCATTTTAATTGGCCTATCAACTTGATATGTATGCATTAAATCTTCTATAACTTTTGAGGTATACCTCAGAACAACACGAATCCAATGCCTCCGTTAAGCTAGTTCAATTTTCGATATTGTAATCACATTTGAGGCCGAACTAGATAAGACAAAGCGTCCAAGTAACCCATTATATCCCAAATTGCATAATGCCATGCATTATGCTTCATTTATAAGCCTTTACTCAATGTGCACCAATGATTAGTTTAGAATAATCATATTGACTAGCCGATCAACTTGACATGTCCGCTGTAAATCGTCCGTAAATTTTGATTCAGAGCTCAGAATTACACATATCCAATGCCCAAGTTAAACTAGCTCATTTTTCTATATTGTGACAAAATTTGAGACGGAAATAGATACGATAAAACGTCAAAGGAATACAATCTATCCCAAATTGTGTGATTCCATGCATTATTCTTCATTTATAAGCTATTACTCAATAAGCACCAATGATTAGTTAAGAATGATCATTTTAACTAGCTGATCAACTTGACATGTCTGCACTTAATCGTCCGTAACGTTTGTGTTATAACTTAGAATGACACGAATCCAATGCCCACATTAATCTAGTTCAAATTTCTATACTTTGACAAAATTTGAGACAAAACTAGATACCACAAAGCATCCAAATAATTCAAGCTCTCCCAAACTGCGTGATGCCAGGTATTATGCTTCATTTATAAGCCTTTACTTAATGAGCACCAATGATCAGCTTAGAATAATCATATTAACTGGCCTATCAACTTGACATGTCCGCACTAAATCATATATAACTTTCGATTTAGAGCTCAGAATGACATGAGTCCAATGCTCACGTTATTCTAGCTTAATTTTCTATATTGTGGCAACTTTTGAGACAGAAATAGATACGAAAAAGCATTCAATTAATCCAATCTATCCCAAATTACATGATGCCATGCATTATTCTTCATTTATAAGCTTTTACTCAATGAGTACCAATGATCAGTTTAGAATGATCATTTTAACTCGCCGATCAACTTGACATGTCTGCAATTAATCATTTGTAACTATTGATTTATAGCTCAAAATGAGACGAATTCAATACCCACGCTAAGCTAACTCAATTTTCTATGTTTTACAAAAATTTGAGACAGACATAGAGATGACAATGCATCTAAGAATTCCAATCTATCCAAACTGCTTGATGCCATCCTTTATGATTCATTTATAAGCCTTTATTTAATGAGCACCAATCAACAGTTTAGAATGACCACTTTAACTGGCCGATCAACTTTACATGTCTACACTAAATCGACCGTAACTTTTGATTTAGCGCTTAGAATAACACGAATTTAGTGCCTATGTTAAGCAAGCTCAATGTTCTATATTATGACAAAATGTAAGATAGAACTAGATAAGAGAAAGCGTCCAAGTAATCCAATCTATCCAAAACTGCGTGATGCCATGCATTATGATTCATTTATAAGCCTTTACTTAATGAGCACCAATGATCAGATTAGAGTAATCATATTAACTGGCTGATAAACTTCACATGTCTGCACTAAATCGTCTGAAAATTTTGATTTAGAGTTCAGAATGACACAAATCAAGTCCACATTAAACGAGCTCAATTTTTATATTTTGACAAAATTTGAGATATAAATAGAGATGACAAAGCGTCCAAGTAATCCAATATATCCAAACTGCATGATGTCATACATTATTTTTCATTAAGAAGCTTTTACTCAATGAGCACCAATGATTAGTTTAGAATAATCATCTTAACTACCTGATCAACTTGATATGTCTGCACTAAATCGTATGTAACTTTTGAGTTATAAATCAGAATGACACGAATCCAATGCCTATGTTAAGCTAGTTCAATTTTCTATATTGTGACAAAATTTGAGACAGAATTTCATACAATAAAGCTTCCAATTAATCTAATATATCCCAAACTGCGTGATGCCAAGCATTATGCTTTAGTTATGAGCCTTTTATTCAAAGGGCACCAATGATCGGTTTAGAATAATCATTTTAACTAGCCGATCAACTTCACATGTCAGCACTAAGTCGTGTATGACTTTTGATTTATAGCTCAGAATAACACGAATCCAATGTCCAAGTTAAGGTAGTTCAATTTTCTATATTGAGACAAAATCTGAGACAGAAATAGATACGACAAAGCGTGCATGTAATCCAATCTATCCAAACTGCATGATGTCATGCAATATGTTTCATTTATAAGCATTTACTCAATGCGCACCAAAGATCATTTTAGAATGATCATATTAACTTGCCGATCAACTTGACATATCCGCACTAAATTGTCCGTAACTTTTGATTTAGAGTTTAGAATGACAATAATCCAATGCCCATGTTAAGCTAGCTCAATTTTGTATATTGTGATAAAATTTAAGATTAAAATTGCTTCGAGAAGTCCTCCAAGTAATAAATTTTCTATATTGTCGGCTTAGAATGATCACTTTAAGTGGCTGATAAATTTGATATTTCCGCACTAAATCGTCGGTAACTTTTTATGAGAGCTCCGAACGACACGAATCCAATGCCCACGCTAAGCCAGCTCAATTTTCTATATTGTAACAAAATTTGAGACAAAAAGATACAAAAAAGCGTCCAACTAATCCAATCTATCCCTAACCGTTTGATGACATGAATAATGCTTCATTTATAAGCCTTTACTCAATGAGCACCACTGATCAGTTTAAAATAATCATATTAACTAGCCGATCAACTTGACATGTCTACGATAAATCATCAAAAATGTTTATTTATAGCTTAAAATCACACGAATCCATTGCCAACTTTAAGGTAATTCAATTTTCTATATTTTGACAAAGTTTGAGACAAAAATAGACACGACAAAGCGTCCAACTAATCCAATCTATCCCAAACTACATGATTTCATGCATTATTCTTCATTTATAAGCTTCTACTCAATGAGCACCAATGATGAATTTAGAATGATCAATTTAACTGGTCGATCGACTTGATATTTCTGCACTAAATTGTCCGTCAATTCTTATTTACAGGTCCGAATGACACGAATCCAATGCCCACATTAAGCTAGTTCAATTTTCTATGTTGTGACAAAATTTGGGACAACACTAGATGTGAAAAAGCGTCCAAGTAACCCAATCTATCTCAAACTGCATGATGTCATGCATTATGCTTCATTTATAAGCCTTTGCTCAATGAGCACCAACGATCAATTTAGAATAATCATATTAACTGGCCGATCAACTTGACATGTCCACAGTAAATCATCCGTCAATTTTGTTTTAGAGCTTAGAATGACACAGATCCAATGCCCATGTTAAGCTAGCTTATTTTTCTTTATTGTGACAAAATTTGATACGTAAAAGCATTCAATTAATCCAATCTATCCCAAATTTCTTGATGCCATGCACTATTCTTCATTTATAAGCTTTTATTCAATGAGCGCCAATGATCAGTTTAGAATGATCATTTTAACTCGCCGATCAACTTGACATGTCTGCAATTAATCGTTTGTAACTATTGATTTATAGCTCAAAATGAGACGAATCCAATCCCATGTTAAGCTAACACAATTTTCTATATTTTGCAAAATTTGAGAGAGAAATAGAGATGACAATGCGTCTAATAATTCCAATCTATCCAAACTGCTTGATGCCACCATTTATGATTCATTTATCAGCCTTTATTTAATGAGCACTAATCAATAGTTTTGAATGATCACTTTAACTGGCCGATCAACTTGACATGTTTACACTAAATAGACCGTAACTTTTGATTTAGCGCTTAGAATGATACGAATTCAGTGCCTATGTTAAGAAGCTCAATGTTCTATATTATGACAAAATTTGAGATAGAACTAGATGAAAGAAAGCGTCCAAGTAATCCAATCTATCCCAAACTGCGTGATACCATGCATTATGATTCATTTATAAGCCTTTACTTAATGAGCAACAATGATCAGATTAGAATAATCATATTAACTAGCCGATAAACTTCATATGTCTGCACTAAATCGTCTGTAAATTTTGATTTAGAGTTCAGAATGACACAAATCGATTGTCCACATTAAACGAGCTCAATTTTCTATATTTTGACAAAATTTGAGACAGAAATAGAGATGACAAAGCGTCCAAGTAATCCAATATATCCATACTGCTTGATGTCATACATTATTTTTCATTTATTAGCTTTTACGCAATGGGCACCAATGATCAGTTTAGAATGATCATCTTAACTATCCGATCAACTTGATATGTCTGCACTAAATCGTATATAACTTTTGAGTTATAACTCAGAATGACACGAATCCAATGCGTATGTTAAGCTAGTTCAAGTTTCTATATTGTGACAAAATTTAAGACAGAACTACATAGCAAGTAATCAAGCAATCCAATCTAATCAATCATCCAAATCTTGATGCCATGCATTATGCTTTATTTATAAGCCTTTTCTCAACGAGCACTAATGATTAGTTTGAATAATCAAATTATCTAGCCGATCAATTTGACATATCCGCCTTAAATCGTCCGTAAATTTTGATTTGGAGCTCAAAATGACATAGATCCAATGCCTACGATAAGGTAGCTCAATTTTCTCTATATTGACTAAATTTGAGACAAAAATAGAGACGAAAAAGCGTCTAAGTAATCCAGTTTATCCAAACTACTTTATGCCATTCATTATTCTTCATTTATAAGCTTTTACTCAATGAGCACCATGATCAGTTTGGAATGATCATATTAACTTGCTAATCAACTTGACAGGTCTTCACTGAATTGTCCGTAACTTTTGATGTATAGCTCAGAATGACACGAATCCAATGCCCAGGTTAAGCTAGTTCAATTTTCTATATTGTGACAAAAAGTGAAACAGAATTAGATACGACAAAGCATCCAAGTAATCTAATCTATCCCAAACTGTGTGATGCAATGCATTATGCCTAATTTCTAAGCGTTTACTCAGTGAGCACCAATGATCAGTTTAGAATATTCATATTAACTGGCCAATCATTGACATGTCCGCACTAAATCGACCGTAAATTTTAATTTAGAGCTCAGAATGACATAGATCCAATGCCCACATTAAGCTATTTCAAATTTCAATACTGAGACAAAACTTGAATCAGAAATAGATACGAAAAAACATCCAAGTAATCCACTATATCCAAAACTGCGTGATGTCGTGCATTATGTTTCATTTATAAGCTTTTACTCAATGAGCACCAATGATCAGCTTAGAATGATCATATTAACTGGCCGATCAACATGAAATGTCCGCACTAAATCATCTGTAACTTTTAATTTAGAGCTGATAATAACACGAATCCAATGCTTACATTAAGCTAATTCAGTATTATATTGTGACAAAATTTGAGGCAGAAATGGAGACGAAAAAGCATGCAAGTAATCCAATCTATCCCAAACAGCGTGATGCCATGCATTATGCTTCATTTATAAGCTTTTACTCAATCAGCACCAATGATTAGTTTTGAATGATAATTTTAACTGGCGAATCAACTTGATATTTTGCACTAAATAATCGATAACTTTTGATTTCAAACTCAGAATGACACGAATCCAAGGCCCACGTTAAGCTAGCTCAATTTTCTATATTGTGATAAAATTTAAGACTAAAATTTAAGTAATCAAATCTATCCAAAACTTTGTGATGTCATGCCTTATGCTTCATTTATAAGCCTTTACTCAATGAGCACCAATGATCAGTTTAGAATAATCATTTTAACTCGCAGATCCACTTGACATGTCTGCACTAAATCATCCGTAACTTTTGATTTTTAGCTCATAATGACAAGAATCCAATGCCCATGTTAACCTAGTTCAAATCTCTATATTGAGACAAAATTTAAGAAAGTAATAGATACAACAAAGCGTACAAATAATCCAATCTATATCAAACTGCGTGATGCCATGCATTATGCTTCATTTATAAGCTTTTACTCAATGAACACCAATGATCAGTTTAGAATGATCACTTGACATGTCTACACTAAATCGTACTTAACTTTTGAATTATAGCTCAGATTGAAACGAATCCAATGCCCACGTTAAGCTAGTTCAAATTTCTATATTGAGACAAAATTTAAGACAAAAATGGATACGAAAAAGCGTCCAAGTAATCCAATCTATCCAAAACTGTGTGATGTCATGCATTATGGTTCATTTATAAGCTTTTATTAAATAACCACAAATGATTAGTTTTGAATTATAATTTTAACTGGCCAATCAACTTGACATATCCGCACTAAATCGTTCGTAACTTTTGATTTATAGCTTAGAATGACACGAATCCAATACCCATGTTAAGCTAGTTCAAATTTCTATATTAAGAAGACATCTGAGACAAAAATAGATATGACAAAGCGTCCAATTAATCCAATATATTCAAAACTGCGTGATGTCATGCATTATGCTTCTTTTATAATCTTTTGCTCAATGAGGACCAATGAGCAGTTTAGAATGATCATATTAACGGCAGATCAACTTGACATGTCCCCACTAAATCGTTTGTAACTTCTAATTTTGAGCTCAGAATAACACGAATCCAATGCTCACGTTAAGCTAGCCTAGTTTATTATTTTGTGACAAAATTCTAGATAGAAATTGACACGACAAAGCATCCAAGTAATCCAATCTATCCCAAACTGCGTGATGCCATGCATTATGGTTCATTTATAAGCTTTTATTCAATAAGCACCAATGATCAGTTTTGAATGATAATTTTAACTGGCCAATCAACTTAATATGTACACACTAAATCGTCCGTAACTTTTGATTTATAGCTCCGAATGACACGAATCCAATGCCCATGTTAAGCTAGTTCAAATTTCTATATTAAGACAAAATTTGAGAAAGAAATAGATACGACAAGTGTCCAATTAATCCAATATATCCAAAACTGTGTGATGTCATGCATTATGCTTCTTTTATAATCTTTTACTCAATGAGGACCATTGATCAGTTTAGAATGATCATATTAACGGCTGATAAACTTGGCATGTCCCCACTAAATCGTCTGTAACGTCTAATTTACAGCTCGGAATAACACGAATCCAATGCTCACGTTAAGCTAGCTCAGTTTGTTATATTGTGACAAAATTTTAGACTGAAATGGAGACGATAAAGCGTCCATGTAATCCAATCTCTCCCAAACTGTGTGATGCCATGCATTATGCTTCATTTATAAGCTTTTACTTAATAAGCACCAATGATTAGTTTTGAATGATAATTTTAACTGGCCAATCAACTTCACATGTCCCCTCTAAATTTTCCGTACTTTGTGATTTATAGCTCGGAATGACACGAATTCAATGCCCACGTTAAGCTAGTTCAAATTTCTATATTGAGACGAAATTTGAGGCCGAAATAGATACAAAAAAGCATCCAAGTAATCAAATATATCCAAAAATGTGATGTCATGCATTATGTTTCATTTATAAAGCTTGACTCAAAGAGCACCAATGATCAGTTTAGAATGATCGTATTAACTAGCCGATCAACTTGTCATGTTTGCTCTAAATGGTCTATAACTCTTGATTTACAGTTCCGAATGACACGAATCCAATGCCCTCGTTAAGCTTGCTCAATTTTCTATATTGTGACCAAATCTAAGACATAAATAGATAAGACAAAGCGCCCAAGTAATCCAATCTATCCCAAACTGAGTGATGCCATGCATTATGCTCATTTATTATCCTTTACTCAATGAGCACCAATGATCAGTTTTTAATAATCATATTAACTGGTCGATCCACTTGACAATACCACACTAAATCATCCGTAAATTTGGATTTAGAGCTCAGAATGAGACGAATCCAATGTCCACGTTACGCTAGCTCAATTTTCTATATTTTGACAAAATTTATGACAAAATTTGCTTCGAAAAGTCCTCCAAGTTATCAAATCTATCCAAAAATGTGTGATGTCATGCATTATACTTAATTTATAAGCCTTTACTCAATGAGCACCAATGATTAGTATTAAACGATCAATTTAACTGGCCGATCAACTTGACATGGCACTAAATCCTAAACTTTTGATTTAGAGCTCGAATGACACGAATCCAATGCTCGTTAAGCTAGCTCAATTTTCTATATTGTGACAAAATTTAAGACTAAATAGATAAAAAGCGTCCAAGTAATCAATCTATCCAAACTGTGTGATGCCATGCATTATGCTTCATTTATAAGCCTTTACTCAATGAGCACCAATGATCAGTTTTGAATGATCATTTTAACTGGCCAATCAACTTGACATGTCTCTAAATCGTCCGTAACTTTTGATTTATAGCTTAGAATGACACAATCCAATGCCCACATTAAGCTAATTTCAATTTTCTATATTGAGACAAAATTTGAGACAAAAATAGATACGAAAAAGCATCCAAGTAATCAAATCTATCCAAAATGTGATGTCATGCATTATGTTTTCATTTATAAGCTTTACTCAATGAGCGAATGATCATTTTAACTAGCCGATCAACTTGGCTCTAAATATAACTTTTGATTTATAGCTTAGAATGACACAAATCCAATGCCCACATTAAACTAGTTCAATTTTCTATATTGTGACAAAATTTGAGACATTAATAGATACGACAAAGTGTACAAGTAATCCAATCTATCTAACTGCGTGATGCAATGCATTACTCTACATTTATAAGCTTTTACTCCAAGAGGACCAATGATAAGTTTAGACTAAACATTTTATCTGCTTGATCAACTTGACATGGCTGCACTAAATTATCTGTAACTTCTGATTTAGAGCTCAGAAACACACGAATCCAATGCGCACGTTAAACTAGGTAAATTTTCCAGTGTGGAAAATTTGAGAAATAAATAGATACGACAAGGCGTCCAAGTAATCCAATCTATCCCAAACTGCGTGATGCCATGCATTATTCTTCATTTATAAGCTTTTACTCCATGAGCACCAATGATAAGTTAAGAATGATCATTTTAATTGGCCGATAAACTTGACATGGCTGCACTAAATCGTCCGCAACCTTCAATTTAGATCTCCGAAACACACGAATCCAATTCCCACGTTAACCTAGCTAAATTTTCAATTGTGTAACAAAATTTGAGACAGAAATAGATATGACAAAGCGTCCAAGTAATCCAATCTATCCATAACTATGTAATGCCATGCTTTATGCTTCATTTCTAAGGCTTTACTCAATAAGCACCAATTATCAGTTTAAAATGATCAGTTTAACTGGCCGATCAACTTCACATTTGTGCACTAAATCATCTGTAACATTTGATTTAGATATCTGAATGACACGAATCCAATTTCTACGTTAATCTAGTTCAGTTTTCTATATTGTGACAAAATTTGAGACAGAACTACATACGACAATGCGTCCAAGTAATCCAATCTATTCCAAACTGCATGATGCCATAGATTATGCTTCATTTATAAGCATTTACTCAATGATTACCAATGATCAGTTTGAGTAATCATATTAACTGGTCAATACACTTGACGTGTTGGCACTGAATCGCTTGTAAATTCTGATTTAGAGCTCAGGATGACACAAATCCAATTCCCACGTTAAGTAGCTCAATTTTCTATATTTTGAAAAAATTTAAGACTAAATTTGCTTCGAAAATTCCTCCAAGTTATCAAATCTATCCAAAACTGTGCGATATCATGCATTATACTTCATTTTTAAGCCATTACTCAATGAGCACCAATGATCAGTTTAAAATGAACATTCTAACTGGTCGATCAACTGACATATCTGCACTAAATTTTCCGTAACTTTTGATTAATAGCTCATAATGACACAAATCCAATGCCCATGTTAAGCTAGCTCAGTTTTCTATATTGTGACAAAATTTAAAACAAAAATAGATACGACAAAGCGTCCAAGTATTACAATCTATCCTGAACTGCGTGATGCCATTCATTATGCTTCATTTGTAAGCGTTCACTCAATGAGCCCCAATGATCAGTTTAGAATAATCATATTAACGGGCCGATCAACATGACATGTCCGCACTAAATTGTCCGTAACTTTTGATTTATAGCTCAAAATGACACTAATCCAATGCCCACATTAATCTAGCTCAATTTTCTAGATTGAGGAAAATTGAGACATAAATAGATTCGACAAAGCGTCCAAATATCCAATCTGTCCCAAACTGTGTGATGTCATGCATTATGCTTCATTGATAAACCGTTACTCATTGTGGAGCTATGATAAGTTTAGAATGATCATTTTAGCTGGCCGATCAACTTGACATGGCTAAAATAAATCATCCGTAACTTTTGATTTATAGCTCAGAATGACACGAATCCAATGGCCATGTTAAGCTAGATAAATTTTCTATATTACGGTAAATTTGAGACAGAACTAGATACGAAAAAGCGTTGAAGTAATCCAATCTATCCTAAAACACGTGATGACATAGATTATGCTTCATTTATAAGCGTTTACGACATGGGTACCAATGATCAGTTTAGAATAGTAATATTAATTGGTCGATCAGCTTGACATGTATGTAATAAATAATCTGTTAATTTTGATTTAGAACTCTGAATGACACGAATCCAATGTCCACGTTTTAGCTCAATTTTCAATATTTTGACAAAATTGGAGACAGAACTAGATATGACAAAGCGTCCAAGTAATCCAATCTATCCAAAACTGTGAGATGTCATGCATTATGTTTCATTTATAAACCTTTACAGAATGAGCACCAATGATCAGTTTAGAATGATCATTTTAACTGGCCGATCAACTTGACATTTCTGCACTAAATCGTCCGTAACTTTTGAAATATAGATTTGAATGACACGAATCCAATGCACACATTAAACAATTTCAATTTTCTATTTTATGACAAAATTTGAGACAAAATTAGATTCAAAAAAGGGTCCAAGAATTCCAATCTATCTCAAACTGCGTGATGCCATGCATTATGCTTCATTTATAAGCCTTCATTCAATGAGCACCAATGATCAGTTTATATTAATCATATTAACTGGCCGATTAACTTGACATGTCCGCACTAAATCTCCCTAACTTTTGATTTATAGCTCAAAATGACTAGAATCCAATGTCCACGTTTTAGCTCAATTTTCAATATTTTGACAAAATTTGAGACCGAACTAGATACGACAAAGTGTTCCCAAACAGCGTGATGCCATAGATTATGCTTCATTTATAAGCCTTTACTCAATAGTACCAATGATCAGTTTTGAATTATCATATTAACTTGTCGATCCACTTGACATGTCCGCACTAAATCGTCTGTAAATTTTGATTTAGAGATCAGAATGACACGAAACAATTGCCCACGTTAAGGTAGCTCAATTTTCAATATTTTGACAAAAATTAAGACCAAATTTGCTTCGAAAAGTCCTCCAAGTAATCAAATCTATCTAAAACTGTGTGATGCCATAGATTATGCTTCATTTATAAGCCTTTACTCAATGAGTACCAATGATCAGTTTTGAATAATCATATTAACTTGTCGATCCACTTGACATGTCCGCACTAAATCGTCTGTAAATTTTTATTTAGAGATCAGAATGACACAAATCAAATGTCCACGTTAATCTAGCTGAATTTTCTAAAGTGTGATAAAATTTAAGACCAAAGTAGATACGGCAAAGCATCCAAGTAATCTAATCTATCCGAACTAAGAAATGCCATGCATTCCTTTACTCAATAAGCACCAATGATCAGTTTTGAGTGATCATTTTAAGTGGCCGATCAACTTGACATTTCTGCACTAAATCGTTCGTAACTTTTGATTTATATCTTATAGTGACACCAATCCAATGCCAACGTTAAAATAGTTTAATTTTCTGTATTGTGACAAAATTTGAGAGAAAACTAGATACGACAAAGCATCCAAGTATTACAATCTATCCCAAACTGTGTGATGCCATGCATTATGCTTCATTTATTAGCCTTCACTCAATGAGCAACAATGATCAGTTTAGAATGATCATATTAACTAGCCGATCAACTTGACATGTCTGCACTAAGTTGTCCGTAACTTTTGATTTATAGATCGAAATGACACGAAACCAATGGCCTAATTTTCTATATTGAGAAAAAATTGAGACCAAAATAGATACGACAAAGCATCCAAGTAATCCAATCTATCCCGAACTACGAAATGCCATGCGTTCCTTTACTCAATAAGCACCAATGATCAGTTTTGAGTGATCATTTTAAGTGGCCGATCAACTTGACATTTCTGCACTAAATCGTTCTTAAATTTTGATTTATAGCTTAGAATGACACCAATCCAATGCCCACGTTAAAATAGTTCAATTTTCTATATTGTGACAAAATTTGAGAAAAAACTAGATACGACAAAGCACCCAAGTATTACAATCTATCCCAAACTGTGTGATGCCATGCATTATGTTTCATTTATAACCCATCACTCAGTGAGCACCAATGATCAGTTTAGAATGATCATATTAACTGGCCGATCAACTTGACATGTCCGCACTAAATTGTCCGTAACTTTTGATTTATAGCTCAAATTGACACGAATCCAATGCCCATGTTACGCTAGCCTAATTTTCTATATTGAGAAAAAATTGAGACCAAAATCGATACGGCAAAGCATCTAAGTATTCCAATCTATCCCAAACTACGTGATGCCATGCATTATAATTCATTGATAAACATTTACTCAATGAGCACCCATGATCAGTTTAGAATGATCATTTTAACTGGCCGATCAACTTGACATGGCTACACTAAATGGTCTGTTACCTTTGATTTATAGATTAGAACGACACGAATCCAATGCCCATGTTAAGCTAATTCTATTTTCTATATTGTGAGAAAATTGAAACAGAACAAGATACGAAAAAGCATCCAAATAATCCAATCTATCCCAAACCGCGCGATGCCATAGATTATGCTTCATTTATAACCGTTTACTAAATGAGTACCAATGATCAGTTTAGAATAGTAATATTAACTGGTTGATCAAGTTGACATGTACGCACTAAATCATCTATAAATTTTGATTTAGAGCTCCGAATGACACAAATACAACGTCCACGTTTTAGCTCAATTTTTCAATACTTTGATAAAATTTGAGATAGAACTAGATATAACAGAGCGTCCAAGTAATTTAATGTATCAAAAATTGTGAGATGCCATGCATTATGTTTCATTTATAAACCTTTACACAATGAGCACCAATGATCAATTTAGAGTGATTATTTTAGCTGGCCGATCAACTTGACATTTTTGCACTACATCGTCTGTAACTTTTGATTTATAGCTTTGAATGACACGAATCCAATGCTACGTTAAACTTGTTCAATATTCTATTTTATGACAAAATTTGAGACAAAACTAGGTACGACAAAGCGTCAAAGTTTTCCTATATATCTCAAACTGTGTGATGCCATGGATTATCCTTCATTTATAAGCCTTCACTAAATGAGCATCAATGATTAGTTTAGAAGAATCATATTAACTGGCCGATTAACTTGTCAAGTACGCACAAGATCGTCCGTAACTTTTGATTTATAGCTCAAAATGAAACGAATCCAAAACCCACGTTAAGCTAGCTCAATTTTCTATATTGAGACAAAATTGAGACAAAAATAGATTTGAGAAAGCGTCCAAGTAGTCCAATCTATCCCAAACTGCGTGATGCCATGCATTATGCTTCATTTCTAAGCCTTTACTCAATGAGTACCAATGATCAGTAACTGGCCGATCAACTTGACATGGTTGCACTAAATCTTCTGTAACTTTTGATTTATAGCTCAGAATGACACGAATCCATTGCCCACGTTAAGCTAGTTATTTTCTATATTGTGACAAAATATGAGACAGAACTAGATATGACAAAGCGTTCAAGTAATCCAATCTATCCCAAATCGTGTGATGCCATGCATTATGCTACATTTATAAGCCTTTACTGAATGAGTAACACGAATCCAATGCCCACATTAAGCTAGCTCAAGTTTTGATTTATAGCTCAGAATAACACGAATCCAATGCCCACATTAAGGTAGTTCAATTTTTAATATTAAGACAAAATTTGAAACAGAACAAGATATGAAAAACTATCCAAGTAGTCCAATCTATCCCAAACTGCGTGATGCCATTCAATATGCTTCATTTATAAGCCTTTACTCAATGAGCACCAATGATCAATTTAGAAAAATCATATTAAATCGTCCGTAACTTTTGATTTAAATTTCATAATGACACGAATCCAATGCCCACGTTAAGCTAGCTCAAGTTTCTATATTGTGACAAAATTTGAGACAAAAATAGATACGACAAAGCGTCAAAGTAGTCCAATCCATCTCAAACTGCGTGATACCATGCATTATTTTTCATTTATAAGCTTTTACTCAATGAACAGCAATGATCAGTTTAAAATGCTCATTTTAACTGGCCGATCAACTTGTCATGTCTACACTAAATCGTACATAAATTTTGATTTATAGCTCAGAATGACACAAATCCAATGACACACATTAATCTAGTTCAATTTTCTATATTGTGACAAAATTTGAAACAGAATTAGATACGACAAAGCGTCCAAGAAATCAAATCTATCCACAACTGTGTGAGGCCATGCATTATGCTTCATTTATATGCATTTACTCAATGAGCACCAATGATCAGTTTAGAATGATCACTTTATCTGGCCGATCAATTTGACATGTCCACACTAAATAGTTTTTTTTATTTAGAGCTAGAAACACACGAATTCAATGCCCACGTTAAGCTAACTCAAATTTCTTTATTGTAACATAATTTAAGATAGAAGTAGAGATGACAAAGCATCCAAGTAATTCATTCTATCCCAAACTCCGTGATGCCATGCATTATTCTTCATTTATAAGCTTTTACTCAATGAGCACCAATGATTAGTTTAGTATGATCAATTTAATTGGCCGATCAACTTAACATGTCCGCACAAAATCGTCTGTAACTTTTAATTTAGAGTTTAGAAACTCACGAATCCAATGCCCACATTAACCCAACTCAATTTTCTATATTTTGACAAAATTTGAGACTGAAATAGAGACGGCGAAGCATCTAACTAATCCAATATATCAAAAACTGTGTGATGCCATGCATTATGCTTCATTTACAAGCCTTTACTCAATGAGCACCAATGATCTATTTAGAATAATCACTTTATTTGGCCGATCAATTTCACATGTGCGCACTAAATCGTCAGTAAATCACAATGACACGAACCCAATGCCCACATTAAGCTAATTCAATTTTCTATATTGTGACAAAATTTGAGACAGAACTAGATACTACTATGCGTCCAAGTAATCCAATCTACCCAAAACTGCGTGATGCCATGCATTATGCTTCATTTATAAGCCTTTACTCAATGAGCACCAATGATCATTTTAGAATGATCGTTTTAACTCGCCGATCAACTTGACATATCCACACTAAATCGTCTATAACATTTTATTTAGAACTCAAAATGACCAGAATCTAATGCCCACATTACACTAGCTCAATTTTCTATATTTTGACAAAATTTGAGATAGAAATAGAGACGACAAGTGTCCATATAATCCAATCTATACCAAACTACGTGATGCCATGCTTCTACTCAATGAGCACCAATGATCAGTTGAGAATAATCATATTAACTAGCCGATAACCTTGGCATGTGTGAAGTAAATCGTCCTTAACTTTTGATTTTGAGCTCAGAATGACAAGAATCCAATGCCCAGGTTAAGATAGATAAATATTCTACATTTGGACATAATTTGAGACAGAAGTAGCGACATCGAAGCATCAAAGTAATCCATTCTATCCCAAACTGTGTGATGCCATGTTATATGCTTCATTTATAAGCCTTTAGTTAATGAGCACCAATGCTCTGTTTAGAATGATTACTTTAACTGGCTGATCAACTTGACATGTCCGCAATAAATCATTCATAACTTTTTATTTAGAGCTCTGAATGATACGAAACCAATGCCCACGTTAAGCTAGCTCAATTTTCTATATTGTGACAAAATTTGAGACAGAAATAGATACGACGAAGCGTCCAAGTAATCCAATCCATCCCAAACTACATGATGCCATGCATTATTTTTCATTTATAAGCTTTTACTCAGTGAGCACCTATGATCAATTTATAATAATCGTTTTAACTGGCCGATAACGTTCGCATGTGTGCACTAAATCGTCCATAACTTTTGATTTATAGCTCAGAATGACGCGAATCTAATGCCCACATTAAGCTAGTTCAATTTTCTTTATTGTAACATAATTTTAGAAATAAATAGATATGACAAAGTTTCCAAGTAATCCAATATATCCAAAACTGTGTGATGCCATGTATTATGCTTCATTTATAAGCGATTACGCAATGAGGACCAATGATTTGTTTAGAATGATCACTTTAACTGTCAGATCAATTTTACATGTCCACACTAAATCTGTAACTTTTGTTTTTATCTCAAATTGACAGGAATCCAATGCCCACATTAAGCTTCTTCAATTTTCTATATTGTGACAAAATTTTACACATAACTAGATAGAGACTAAACGTCTAAGTAATCCAATCTATCCCAAACTGCGTGATGCCATTCATTATGCTTCATTTATAAGCCTTTACGCAATGAGCACCAATGATCATTTCAGAATGATCATTTTAACTCGCCAATCAATTTGACATGTCCGCACTAAATCTTCTATAACTATTTATTTAGAACTCAAAATGACCCGAATCCAATACCCACGTTAAGCTATCTCAATTTTCTATATTTTGACAAAATTTGAGATAGAAATAGAGATGACAAAGTGTCCATGTAATCCAATCTATACCAAACTGTGTGATGCCATTCTTTATGCTTCATTTATAAGCCTTTACTTAATGTGCACCAATGATCAGTTTAGAATAATCACTTTAAATGGCCGATCAACTTGACATGTTCGCACTAAATTTTTCGCAACTCTTGATCCAATGCCCACGTTAAACTAGCTCAAATTTCTATATTTTGACAAAATTTGAAAGAGAAATAGAGACGACAAAGCGTCCAAGTAATCCAATCTATCCAAACTGCTTAATGCCATGCTTTATGCTATGCTTTATGCTATGCTTTATGCTATGCTTTGTGCTATGCTTTATGCTTCATTTATAAAAATTTACTTAATGAGCACCAATGATCTGTATAGAATGATCACTTTAACTGGCCACTCAACTAGACATATCCACACTAAATCGTCCGTAACATTTGATTTAGAGCTCAAAATGACATGAATCCAATGCCCACGTTAAGCTAGCTCAACTTTTTATACTGTAACAAAATACGAGATTGAAATAGAGATGACAAATCGTCCAAGTATTCCAATCTATCCAAACTACTTTATGCCATGCTTTAAGCTTCATTTATAAGCCTTTACTTAATGAGCACCAATGATCTGTTTAGAATGATCACTTTATCTAGCCACTCCACTCAACTTGACATGTCAGCACTAAATCGTCCTTAACTTTTGATTTAGAGCTCAGAATGACACGAATCCAATGCACATGTTAAGGTAGCTCATTTCTCTATATTTTGACAAAATTTTAAACAGAAATAGAGGCGACAAAGCATCCATGTAATTTAATCTATCCAAAATGCTTGATGTCATGCTTTATGCCATGCTTTATAGTTCATTTATAAGACTTTACTTAATGAGCTCCAATGATTTGTATAGAATGATTACTTTAACTGGCCACTCAACTTGACATGTCAGCACTACACACCTGTAACTATTGATTTAGAGCTCAGAATAACACGAATCCAATGCCCACATTAAGCTAACTCAATTTTGTATATTGTAACAAAATTTTAGACCAAAATAGATATGAAAAAGCGTCTAAGTAATCCAATCCATCAAAAACTGTGTGATGCCATGCATTATGCTTCATTTATAAGCCTTTACTCAATGAGCAACAATGTTAGTTTAGAATTATCATATTAACTTTCCGATCCACTTGACATGTCCGTTCTAAATCGTTTGTAAATTTTGATTTAGGGCTCATTATGACACGAATCCAATGCCCACGTTAAAGTAGCTAAATTTTCTATATTTTGACAAAATTTGAAACAAAAATAGAGACGACAAAGCGTCCAAGTAATCCAATCTATCCCAAACTGCGTTATGCCATGCTTTATGCTTCGTTTATAAGCCTTTAGATAATGAGCACCAATGATCAGTTTAGAATGATCACTTTATTTGGCCGATCAACTTGACATGTGCGCACTAAATCGTGTGTATCTTTCGATTTAGAGCTCCAAAACACACGAATCCAATCCCCACGTTAAGCTAGCTTAATTTTTTATATAGTAATAAAATTTGAGAAAGAAATAGATATGACAAAGCGTCCAAGTAATTTAATATATCCAAAACTATGTGATGCCATACATTATGCTTCAATTATAAGCCTTTACTCAATGAGCACCAATGATCAGTTTAGAATGATCACTTCAACTGGCCAATCAACTTGACATTTCCGCACTAAATCGTCCGTAATTTTTGATTTAGAGTTCAGAATGACACGAATCAAATTTCCACATTAAGCTTGTTCAATTTTCAATATTGTAACAAAAATATAGATAGAACTAGATACGATAAAGTGTCCAAGTAAACCAATGTATCCCTAACTGCACGATGCCATGCTTTATGCTTCATTTATAAACCTTTACTCAATGAGCACCACTGATCAGTTTAGAATGATTACTTTAACTGGCCGATCAACTTGACATGTCCGCACTAAATCGTCTGTAACTTTTGATTTAGAGCTCAAAATGACACAAATCCAATGCCCACATTAAGCAAGCTCAATTTTCTAGATTTTTTACTAAATTTGAGACAGAAATAGAGACGAAAAAGCGTCCCAGTAATCAAATATATCCCAAACTGCGTGATGTCATGCTTTATGTTTCATTTATAAGCCTTTAGTTAATGAGCACCAATGTTCAGTTTAGAATAATCACTTTAACTGGCCGATCAATTTGACATGTCTGCAATAAATAATCCTTAAATTTTGATCTAGAGCTTAGAATGATTCAAATGCAATGCCCACGTTAAGCTAGCTCAATTTTCTATATTCTAACAAAATTTGAGATAAAAATAGATATGACAAAGCGTCCAAGTAATCCATTCTATCGAAAACTATGTGATCCCATGCACTATGCTGTATTTTAAGCCTTTACTCAATGACCACCAATGATCAGTTTAAAATAATCATATTAACAGGCCGATCATTTTGACATGTCCGATCTAAATGGTCAGTAACCTTTGGTTTTGAGCTCACAATGACACGAATCCAATGCCCACGTTAAGCTAGATACATTTTCTATATTTTATCAAAATTTGAGACAAAAGTAGAGACGACAAAGCATCCAAGTAATCCAATCTATCCCAAACTGCGTGATGCCATTCTTTAGGCTTCATTTATAAGCCTAAACTTAGTGAGCACCAATGAACAATTTAGAATGATCACTTTAACTGGCCGATCAACTTGACATGTCAGCACCAAATGGTCCATAACTTTTGATATAGAGCTCAGAATTACACGAATTCAATGCCCACGTTAAGCTAGCACATGTCTCTATATTTTCACAAAATTTGAGACATAAAAAGAGACGACAAAGCATCCAAGTAATCCAATCTATTCTAAACTGCGTGGTGCCATGCATTATGCTTCCGTTTTAAGCATTTACTTAATGAGCACCAATGATCAGTTTAGAATCATCCCTTTCACTGGCCGATCAACTTGACATGTCCGCACTAAATCGACCATAACTTTTGATTTATAGCTCATAATGACACAAATCCATTGTCCATGATAAGCTAGCTCAATTTTCTATATTGTAACAAAATTTGAGACAAAAATAGATATGACGAAGTGTACAAGTAATCCAATCTATCCAAAACTGTGTGATGTCATGCATTATACTTCATTTTTAAACCTTTACTAAATGAGCACCAATGATAGTTTAGAATGATCATATTAACTTGCTGATCAACTTGACATGTCTGCACTAAATCGTTCGTAAATTTTGATTTAGGGCTCAGTATGACACGAATCAAATTCCACTTTAAACTACCTCACTTTTCTATATTTTTGCAAAATTTGAAAAAGAAATACAGACGATAACGCGTCCAAGTAATCCAATCTATCCTAAACTGCGTGATGGCATGCTTTATGCTTCATTCATAAGCCTTTATTTAATGAACACCAATGATCAGTTTAGAATGATCACTTTAACAGGCCGATCAACTTGACATGTCCGCAATAAATCATGTGTAACTTCTCCATCCAAGCCCAAGTGAATTTGTTGTGCATTCTCCTTGTTGAGCATGCTGCTGATTGCCTCTTTGAGTTTCTTGGCCTTGGCTCGGGTTATTGGTCCAGCTCGTAGTGGAAAAGTTTCTTCATGTTTCACTGGTTCATTCCTAGCCATGAGCTTCTCCTCTTGTGTGCTTTCCATGCTTGTATCACATGTTAAGTTAGCTCAAATTTCTATAATGTGACAAAAATTGAGACAGAAATAGATACGACAAAGCGTCCAAGTAATCCAGACCATCCCAAACTGCGTGATGCCATGCATTATTCTTCATTTATAAGTCTTTATTCAATGAGCACCAATGATCAGCTTATAATGATCATTTTAATTGACCGATCAACTTGACATGTTTGCACTACATCGTCCATAACTTTTGATTTATACCTCAGAATGATACGAATCTAATGCCCTCACTAAACTAATTTAATTTTCTATATTGTGACAAAATTTGAAACAGAACTAGATACGACAAAGCAACTAGGTACTCCAATATAACACAAATTGCGTGATGCCATGCATTATGCTACCTTTATAAGCCTTTATTCAATGAGCACCTATGATCAGTTTAGAATGATCACTTTAACTGACTGATCAACTTGACATGTCCGTACTAAATCGTCCGTCACCTTGTTTTAGAGCTCAGCATGACACGAATCCAATGCCCACGTAAAGCTAGCTCAATTTTATATATTTTGACAAAGTTTGAGACAGAAATAGAGACTACAAAGCGTCTAAGTAATCCAATCTATTCAAACTACTTGTTGCCATGTTTTATGCTTTATTTATAAGCCTTTGCTTAATGAGCATTAATTCTCTGTTTAACAGGCCACTCAACTTGACATGTCCGCAATAAATCGTCTGTAACTTTTGATTTAGAGCTCAGAACTACACGAGTACAATGCCCATGTTAAGCTAGCTCAATTCCATAAATGTGACAAATTTGATACAGAAATAGATACGACAAAGCATTCAACTAATCGAATCAATCCCAAACTGCGTGATGCCATGAATTATTTTTCACTTATAAGCTCTTACTTGATGAGCACCAATGATCATTTTAGAATGATCATTTTAACTGGCCAATTAACTTCTCATCTGCGCTAAATCGTCCATAACTTTTGATTTACAGCTCAGAATGATACGAATCCAATGCTCACATTAAGCTAGTTTAATTTTCTATATTGTGACAAATTTTGAAACAGAACTAGATACGAGAAAGCGTCCATGTAATCTAATATATCCCAAACTGCGTGATGGCATGCATTATGCTTCATTTATAAGCCTTTACTCAATGAGCACCAATGATCATTTTAACTGGCCGATCAACTTGACATGTCCGCACTAAATCATCCATAACTTTTTATTTAGGGCTAAGAATGATACGAATGACATGCCCACGTTAAGCTAGATCAAGTTTCTATATTGTGTAAAAATTTGAGATATAAATAAATACGAAAAAGCGTCCAAGTAATTCAGTCCATCCAAACTGCTTGATCCCATGCATTATTCTTCATTTATAAGCCTTTACTCAATGAGCACGATTGATCAGTTTAGAATGATCATTTTAACAGACCGATAAACTTGACATGTCTGCATTAAATCGTCCATACTTTTGATTTATAGCTCAAAATGACACGAATCCTATGCCCACATTAAGCTAGTTCAGTTTTCTATAATGTTACTGAAATTGAGACAGAACTAGATACGACAAAGCGTCCAAGTAATCCAATCTATCCCAAACTGTGTGATGCCATGCATTATGTTTCATTTATAAGCTTTTACTCAATGAACACCAGTGATCTGTTTAGAATAATCATATTTACTGGGCGATCAACTTGACATATCCACACTAAATCGTCTGTAACTTTTGATTTAGAGCTCAAAATGATACAAATCCAATGCCCACGTTAAGCTAGTTCAATTTTCTTTATTGTAACATAATTTTAGAAATAAATAGATATGACAAAGCGTCCAAGTAATACATTCTATCCAAAACTGTGTGATGCCATGCATTATGTTCCATTTATAAGCCTTTACTCAATAAGCATCAATGATCAGTTTAGAATGATCACTTTAACTGGCCGATCAACTTGGCATGTCCACATTAAATCATCCGTAACTTTTTATTTATAGCTCAGAATGACACGAATCCAATGCCCACTTTAACCTAGCTGAAAATTTCTATATTGTGACAAAATTTGAGGCAGAAATAGATACGAAAAAGCGTCCAAGTAATCCATTCCATCCCAATGTGTGTGATGCCATGCATCATTCTTCATTTATAAGCTTTTACACAATGAGCACCAACGTTCAGTTTAGAATGATCATTTTAACTAGCCGATCAATTTGACATGTCTGCCTATATCATCCATAACTTTTGATTTATATCTCAGAATGACACGAATCAATTGCCCACATTAGGCTAGTTCAATTTTCTATATTGTGACAAATTTGAGACAGAACTAGATATGACAAAGCGTCCAATTAATCCAATCTATCCAAAACTACATGATGCCATGCATTATGATTCATTTATAAGTCTTTACTCAATGAGCACCACTGATCAGTTTAGAATGGTCACTTTAACTGGCTGATCAAATTGACATGTCGCCACTAAATCATCCGTAACTTTTTATTTAGAGCTCAGAATGGCACAAATCCAATGAAGACGTTAAGCTAGCTCAATTTTCTATATTGTGACAAAATTTGAGGAATAAATAGATACGATAAAGCGTCCAAGTAATCCAGTCCATTCAAAACTGCGTGATGCCATGCATTATTTTTCATTTATAAGTGTGTACTCAATGAGCACCAATGATCAGTTTAGAATGAACATTTTAACTTTCCGATCAACTTGACATGTCTTCACTAAATTGTCCATAAATGTTGATTTGTAGCTCAGAATGACACTAATCCAATACCCACATTAAGCTAGTTCATTTTTCTATATTGTGACAAAATTTGAGACAAAAATAGATACTACAAAACGTCTAAGTAATCCAATCCATCCCAAACTGCGTGATGCCGTGCATTGTTTTTCATTTATAAGCTTTTACTCAATGAGCACCAATGATCAATTTAGAATAATCATATTAACTGGCCGATCAACTTAACATGTGCAGACTAAAACGTCAGTAACTTTTGATTTAAAGCTCAGAATGACACGAATCCAATGGCCATGTTAAGCAAGCTCAATTTTCTATATTTCGACAAACTTTGAGACATAAATATAGACGACAATGCGTCCTAGTAATCCATTATATCAAAACTACTTGATGCCATGATTTATGCTTCATTTATAAGCCTTTACTTAATGATCAACAATGATCTGTTTAAAATGATCACTTTAACTGGCCACTTAACTTGACATGTCCGCATTAAATTGTCCGTAACTTTTGATTTAGAGCTAAGAATGACACGAATCCAATGCGCACGTTAAGCTAGCTCAATTTTTTATATTATTATAAAATTTGAGACAGAAATAGATACGACAAATCGTCCAAAGAATCCAATATATAAAAAACTGTGTGATTTCATGCATTATGCTTCATTTATAACCCTTTACATAATCACCACGAATGATCAGTTTAGAATTATCACCTTAACTGCCCGATAAACTTGGTATGTCCGCACTAAATCGTCCGCAACTTTTGATTTAGAGCTCGGAATGAGACGAGTCCAATGCCCACGTTAAGCTACCTCATATTTCTATATTATGATAAAATTTAAAACTGAAAGTGCTTTGACAAGTCCTCCAAGTAATCAAATTTTGAGACAAAAATAGATGCGACAAAGCATTCAAGTAATCTAATCCATCTCAAACTGCGTGATACCATGCATTATTTTTCATTTATAAGCTTTTACTCAATGAGCACCAATGATCAGTTTATAATGATCATTTTAACTGGCCGATCAACTTGACATGTCTTCATTAAATCGTCCATAATTTTTGATTTTGAGCTTAGAATGATACGACTCCAATGCCCACATTAAACTAGTTAAGTTTTCTATATTGTGACAAAATTTTAGACGGAAATAGATACGACAAAGCGTCCAAGTAATACAAACCATCCCAAACTGCGTGATGTCATGCATTATTATTCAATTGTAATCTTTTACTCAATGAGCACCAATGATCAGTTTAGAATAATCATATTAACTGCCCGATCAACTTGACATGTCCACACTAAATCGTCCGTAACTTTTGATTTGGAGCTTAGAATAAACAAATCCAATGGCCACGTTAAGCAAGCTCAATTTTCTATATTTTGACAAAATTTGAGATAGAAATAGAGACGACAAAGCGTCCTAGAAATCCAATCTATTAAAACTACTTGATGCCATGCTTTATGCTTTATTTATAAGCCCTTACTTAATAAGCACCAATGATCTATTTAGAATGATCACTTTCACTGGCCATTCCACTAGACATGTCTGCACTAAATCGTCCGTAACTTTTGATTTAGAGCTAAGAATGACATGAATCCAATGCCCATGTTAACCTAGGTCAATTTTCAATATTGTAATAAAATTTGAGACAGAAATAGATACGACAAATCGTCCAAGTAATCCAATCTATACAAAACTGTGTGATGTCATGCATTATGCTTCATTTATAACCCTTTACATAATGAGCACGAATGATCAGTTTAAAATTATCACTTTAACTGGCTGATCAACTTGATATGTCTGCACTAAATCGTCCGTAACATTTGATTTAGAGCTCAGAATGAGACGAATCTAATGCCCACGTTAAGCTAGCTCAACTGTCTCTATTGTTACAAATTTTGAGACAAAAATAGATCCGTCAAAGCATTCAAGTAATCTAATCCATCCCAAACTGCGTGATGCATGCATTGTTTTTCATTTATAATCTTTTACTCAATGAGCACCAATGATCAGTTTGGAATGATCATTTTAACTGGCCGATCAACTTGACATGTCTTCACTAAATTGTCCATAACTTTTGATTTTGAGCTCAGAAGATACGACTCTAATGCGTACACTAAACTAGTTAACTATTCTATATTGTGACAAAATTTTAGACGAAAATCGATATGACAAAGCGTCAAAGTAATACAAACCATCCCAAACTACGTGATGTCATGCATTATTATTCATTTGTAATCTTTTACTCAATGAGCATCAATGATCAGTTTTGAATAATCATATTAACTGGCCGATCAACTTGACATGTCCACAATAAATTGTCCGTAATTTTTGATTTAGAGCATAGAATAACAAAAATCCAACGGCCACGTTAAGCCATCTCAATTTTCTATATATATTTTGACAAAATTTGAGATAGAAATAGAGACGACAAAGCGTCCTAGAAATCCAATCTATCAAAACTACTTGACGCCATGCTTTATGCTTCTTTTATAAGCCTTTACTTAATAAGCCCCAATGATCTGTTTAGAATGATCACTTTTACTGGCCACTCCACTTGACATGTCCGCACGAAATCGTCCGTAACTTTTGATTTAGCGCTAAGAATGACACGAACCCAATGCCCATGTTAACCGAGGTCAATTTTCAATATTGTATTAAAATTTGAGATAGAAATAGATACGACAAAGCGTCCAAGTAATCCAATCTATAAAAAACTGTGTGATGTCATGCATTATGCTTCATTTATAACCCTTTACATAATGAGCACGAATGTTCAGTTTAGAATTATCACTTTAACTGGCCGATCAACTTGATATGTCCACACTAAATCGTCCATAACATTTGATTTAGAACTCAGAATGAGACGAATCCAATGCCCACGTTAAGCTAGCTCAATTTTCTATATTGTTACAAATTTTCATACAAAAAATAGATCCAACAAAGCATTCAAGTAATCTAATCCATCTCAAACTGCGTGATGCCATGCATTATTTTTCATTTATATGCTTTTACTCAATGAGCACCAATGATCAGTTTAGAATGATCATTTTAACAGGCCGATCAACTTGTCATGTCTACACTTAATCATCCATAACTTTTGATTTATTCCTCCGAATGACATGATTCCAATGCCTATATTAAGCTAGTTCAATTTTCTATGGTGTAACAAATTTGATACTGAAATAGATACGACAAAGTGTCCAAGTAATCCATTCTATCCAAAAATGAGTGATGCCATGCATAATGCTCCATTTAGAAGCCTTTACTCAATGAGCACCAATTATCAGTTTAGAATGAACACTTTAACAGGCCGATCAACTTGACATGTCCACATTAAATCGTCTGTAACATTTGATTTAGAGCTCAGAATGACACGAATCCAATGCCCACATTAAGCTAGCTCCAAATTTCTATATTGTGACAAAATTTGAAACCGAAATAGATACGACAAAGCGTCTAAGTAATCCATTCCTCCCAAACTGCATGATGCCATGCATTATTCTTCATTTATAAGCTTTTACTCAATGAGCACCAACGATCAGTTTAGAATGATCATTTTAACTGCTCGATCTACTTGGCATTTCTGCACTATATCATCCATAACTTTTTATTTGTAGCTCAAAATGACACGAATCAATTGCCAACATTAAGCTAGTTAAACTTTCTATATCGTGACAAAATTTGAGATATAACTAGATACGACAAAGCGTCTAAGTAATCCAATCTTTCCCAAACTGTGTGATGCCATGCATTATGCTTCATATATAAGACTTTACTCAATGAGCACCAATGATCAGTTTAGAATGATCACTTTAACTAGCAGATCAACTTGACATGTCCACACTAAATCGTCCATAACATTTGATTTAGAGCTCAGAATGACACATATCCAATGCCCATGTCAAGTTAGCTCAATTTTCTATATTGCAAAAAAATATCATAAATAAATAGATACGACAAAGCGTTCAAGTAATCCACTCCATCCCAGACTGCGTGACGCCATGCATTATTCTTCATTTACAGGCTTTTACCCAATGAGCACCAAAGTTCAGTTTAGAATGATCATTTTAACTGGCCGATCAATTTGACATGTCTGAACTAAATCGTCAATAACTTTTGATTTGTAGCTTAGAATGACACGAATCCAATTGCCCACATTAAGCTAATGAAATTTTATATATTGTGACAAATTTGAGATAGAACTAGATTCGACAAAGCGTCCAAGTAATCCAATCTATCCAAAACTACGTGATGCCATGCATTATGCTTCATATATAAGTCTTTACTCAATGAGCACCAATGATCAGTTTTGAATGGTCACTTTAACGGGCCACTCAACTTGACATGTCCACACTAAATCGCCTGGAACTTTTGATTTAGAGCTCAGAATGACACGAATCCAGTGCCCACGTTAAGATAGCTCAATTTTCTATATTGTAACAAAATTTAAGACAGAAATAGATACGACAAAGCGTCCAAGTAATCCAATCTATCCAATACTGTGGGATGTCATGCATTATGCTTCATTTATAACCCATTACATAATGAGCACGAATGATCAGTTTAGAATTATAACTGCCCGATCAACTTGACATATCCACACTAAATCGTCCATAACTTTCGATTTAGAGCTCCAAAAGACACGAATCTAATGCCCATGTGAAGCTAGTTCAATTTTATATATTGTGATAAAATTTGAAACAGAACTAGATTCGACAATGCATCCAAGTAATCCAATCTATCCCAAACTGCGTGATGCAATGCTTTACGCCTCATTTATAAGCCTTTACTTAGTGAGCATCAGTGATCAGTTTAAGATTATCATTTTAACTCGCCGATCAACTTGACATGTCTTCACTAAATTTTTGGTAACTTTTGGTTTAGATCTCAGAAACACACGAATCCAATGCCAACGTTAACCAACCTCAATTTTTTAGAGTGTAGCAAAATTTGGGATACAAACTGATACGACAAAACGTCCAAGTAATCCAATCTATCCAAAACTGCGTGATGCCATGCATTATGCTTCATTTATAAGCCTTTACTCAATGAGAACCAATGATCAGTTTAGAATTGTCACTTTAATTGGGCAATCAACTTGACATGTCCGCACTAAATCATCCGCAACTTTTGATTTTGAGCTCAGAATGGCACAAATCCAATGCCCACGTTAAGCTAGCTCAATTTTCTATATTGTGACAAAATATGAGAAATAAATAGATACGATCAAGCGTCCAAGTAATCCAGTACATTCCAAACTGCCTAACGCCATGCATTCTTTTTCATTTATAAGCGTTTACTCAATGAGCACCAATGATAAGTTTAGAATGATCATTTTAATTGGCCGATCAACTTGACATGTCTTCACAAAAGCGTCCATAACTTTTGATTTTTTGCTTGGAATGACACGAATCCAATGCCCACATTAAGCTAGTGAAGTTTTCTATATTGTGACAAAATTTTAGACGGAAATCGATACAACTAAGCGTTCAAGTAATACAAACCATCCCAAACTGTGTGTTTCCATGCATTATTATTCATTTGTAATCTTTTACTCAATGAGCACCAATGATAAGTTTAGAATAATCATATTAACTGGCCGATCAACTTGTCATGTACACACTAAATTGTCCATAACTTTTGATTTATAGCTTAGAATAACACAAATCCAATGGCCACGTTAAGCAAGCTCAGTTTTCTATATTTTGACAAAATTTTAGACAGAAATCGAGAGGACAAAGCGTCCTAGAAATCCAATCTATCAAAACTACTTGATGCCATGCTGATACAAGCCTAGATTCAAGGCTGTATGTGCATGGGCTGTGTGGAGAAGATTAGGTGAGAAACTCAACCTTAGGCTTCTGGATAGGGGTTTTTTGTTTGGTAATGGATGGAAGGGTGAAGTGAAACACACGAGCGATGATGAACCTCGTGATAAATAACAAACTTAGAGCTAGGAGGGCTGGTCTCGACTAGGTTCTAAGCGCACAAGTCTCTTGAGAGAAAAAATTGTAGAAAGAAAATTCGATCTTTATTAATATCAAAAAGCTTGTCAAACTACAATGCTGGAAGGAGCCTTATTAATATGCTCGATAGCTTTACCTTCTAGGGTCGACTCAAGGAAAAATAGAAAACTTAAAAAAGTGCACAAATGAAAAAATTACAAAAGTGAATAACCGAAAAAGGACTTCTACCTAAATTGTCTTTGACTCAAAATGTAAACATTCTAAACCCTAACCTGCAAAAAATAAAAAGGCAAGTATATAAATTGAAAACTTACCACTCTTATCTATCGGCCAAAAAATGGAAGGTGGCCGACCTTGTGGCATGCACGCGCCTTGCTCCTAGTCTTCGACTTGGAGTAGGGTTAGGAATCGTTGGGCCTTGACCTCTCTTGCTACTAAAGCCCAAGTCTCTGAAGTCCCTTGCATTGTTGAGAAGCCTTTGGACTCTTCTTTGCACTCTTGGCCCAATGTTCTTTGTCGATCATCCTCTAGGAGCTTGTCGACCCACAAGCTGAACTTGTGGAAGAACGCCCTTGTTCTGCTCCTTGTCATTGCTCCTGGTGGCACCACTGGTGCACAAACTTCATCTAGATGCATGTCTTCAAGCTGGTAGCTTATCTGGTCCGAGTCTCTTTGTGTAGATGATGAAATGGTGGTGCAATCGGCTGGATCGGCGGTACTGGCTAGATTGTGCGAAGTGCTGGCCGTATTGTCATCGGAGCCGGCCAAGTTGATCCCAGAGCCGGCGGCATCACTAATTAGGCCGGCGGTGTCATCCATGTCGCTGCCAATAGGGCCAGAGGTTTGGGCCTCTCCGCCGGAAAAATGGATTGGTCCAGCTCGGCTGGTCGTTGGCCCGGCGGTACCACCTTGGCCGGCAGGCACGCCAAATGGCCCGGCTGTCTCGGGCAAGCACTCTGGTCGGCCAGATTGATCTCCTGGCTGGCCATAGATCTGATGCCCTCATCATCCCCTCCCCCTTCAGTACGTTTTGACCTCAAAACTGGTTTATGTGCAAGGAAAGGAGCTAAATCAGTTACGTTGAATGTGTTAGACACATTGAACTCACCTGGAACCTCGATCCGGTAGACGTTGTTGTTGATCCTCTCCAGTACTCTGAATGGTCCGTATCCTCTTGGGGCCAGCTTGGAACTCCTTAGGTTGGGGAACCTCTCCTGCCGTAGGTGTAGCCACACCCAATCGCCTGGTTGAAAAAATCATCTCCCTTCTCCCTTTGTTGGCGTGGGTCACGTACTGCCCGGTCCTCTTCTCCAAATTTTCTGCTACCTTCTGGTGTATCCACTTGATGAACTCCGCTTTGGATGCTCCGTTGAGGTTGGTCATCTCTGCTGGTGGTAGTGGCATTTGCTCCAGGGGTGTTAGGGGGTTGAAGCCGTAGACTACTTCAAAAGGGGTC
Organism: Pugionium cornutum; assembly: GCA_018901935.1. NCBI lineage: Eukaryota > Viridiplantae > Streptophyta > Magnoliopsida > Brassicales > Brassicaceae > Pugionium > Pugionium cornutum. The sequence continues at coordinate 6,141 of JAENJI010000112.1, read as the reverse complement.
TTCTTGGTTGCTGAGTGCACGGCTCGGTTGTACACAAACTATATGAATGGCAGGCACTCCACCCAAGTCTTGAGGTTCTTCCCTAGGGTAGTCCTGAGAAGAGTCGACAATGTCCGGTTGACTACTTCAGTTTGGCCATTGGTTTGAGGATGGCAGGTGGTAGAGAAGAGCAGCTTCGTGCCTAGCTGCCTCCGGAGGGTCCTCCAGAAGTGGCTGAGGAATTTGGTGTCCCAGTCTGACACGATGGTCCTTGGCACTCCTTGAAGCCGTACTATCTCCCTGAAGAACAGCTCGGCTGTTTGCATGGCATCATTGACATTGGCACATGGGATGAAATGTGCCATCTTGGAGAATCTGTCCACCACTACGAAGATGGCATCTTTGTGGTTGATCTTGGGCAGACCTAGAACGAAGTCCATTGAGATGTCCACCCATGGATGCCTAGGTATGGGCAGAGGGAGATATAACCCCTGAGGGTGCACTCAGGACTTTGCCTTTTTGCAAGTGATGCATCTTGCACAATGGGCTTCTACTGACCTCTTGATGTGTGGCCAGTAGAAGTGCTCCTTGACCACTGCTAGTGTCTTGTCGACACCAAAGTGGCCCATGAGTCCTCCTCCATGAGCTTCTTGGATGATAAGCTCCTGTAACGATCCTTGTGGTATGCACAACCTTCTCTCTCGGAACAAGAACCCCTCATGGATGTAGAACTTGCCATGACTCCATGTGCCACACTCCTTGTAGCTCTCAGAAAAGTCAGGATCATCCTTGTATAGGTCCTTGATGTGCTCGAATCCTAAGACCTTTGCCTCCATGGTGGATATCAAGGCAAACCTCCTGGATAGTGCATCGGCTACCACATTATCCTTGCCCTTCTTGTACTTAATGACGTACGGGAAGGTCTCTATGAACTCCATCCACCTGGCATGTCTCCTCTTGAGATTGGTTTGCCCTCTGAGGTGTTTGAGAGTCTCGTGATCAGTGTGGATCACAAACTCCTTGGACAGCAAGTGGTGTTGCCAAGTCTCCAAGGCTCAGACTAGGGCATAGAGCTCCTTGTCATAGGTGGGGTAGTTCAGTGAGGCACCACCTAACTTCTCACTGAAGTATGCCACTGGCCTCCCTCCTTGGGTTAGCACCGCTCCTCTGCCTATTCCAGAGACATCGCACTCCACTTCAAATGTCCTGTTGAAGTCGGGCAGGACTAGCACTGGTGCATGTGTGAGGCTGTCCTTCAAGGCCTTGAACGCCTTCTCCTGAGCTTCTCCCCAGCTGAATCCCACGTTCTTCTTCACTACTGCCGTCAATGGTGAGGCAATACTGCTGAAGTTGGGCACGAATCTTCTGTAGAAGCTGGCCAGACCGTGGAAACTCCTCACTTGGCTGATGTTTCTCGGTGTTGGCCATTCTTGTATGGCTCGAATCTTCTCCTCATCAACCTGTAAGTCCTGTGAGGTTACAACAAAACCTAAGAAGACAAGTTTATCAGTACAAAAGATGCACTTCTTGAGATTGGCATAAAGCTCTTCTTGTTGAAGGGTTTTACGTACCAACTCAAGATGTGTGAGGTGATCCCTTAGGCACTTACTGTAAACTAAAATGTAGTCAAAGTAAACCACAACGAACTTACTGATGTATGCCCTAAGAACTTGGTTCATAAGGCGCATGAAGGTTCTTGGGGCATTAGTCAAGCCGAATGGCATGACTGTCCACTCGTAGAGCCCTTACTTTGTCTTGAAAGCGGTCTTCCACTCATCACCTTCCTTCATTCTGACCTGGGGGTATCCACTCTTGAGGTCTATCTTGGAGAAGACCGTGACTCCACTCAGCTTATCTAGCATGTCATCCAGCCGTGGTATCGGATGCCGGTATTTGACTGTGATGTTGTTGATTGCTCGGCAGTCCACGCACATTCACCAAGTCCCATCCTTCTTGGGTACTAGCAGCACTGGTACGGCACATGGACTGAGGCTCTCTCGAACATAGCCTTTCTCCAGAAGCTCCTTGATTTTCTTCTCAAGCTCCTTAGACTCCTCTGGGCTCATACGGTAGGCTGGCCAGTTAGGCAGAGCTGCTCCGGGCACGAGGTCGATCGGGTGCTCTATACCGTGTAGGGGAGGCAAGCCTGTTGGTATCTCCTCTGGAAATACATCCTGGAACTTGTTGAGGAGAGCTGCTACTTCAGGAGGTAGCTCTACCTGTTCCTTTTCTACACTCAAAATCTAAAGACCATTAGTAACATTAAATCCTTCGAGGCTAAAGCTCTCCAGACATGACTTGGTTGAATAAGAAAATTTGATTTAATGAGTTTCTTTTTCTTACTCATTTGTTGTTGTAGCTCATGTACCTGGGCAGGTGTGAGAGGAGCTAGGTTGACCTTTCTCTTGTCGTGCACAAAGGTGTAGAGATTGGTTCGGCCATCATGCCTGGTGTCCTTGTCAAACTGCCATGGCCTTCCTAGCAGACGGTGGCCAGCTTGCATTGGCACCACGTCGCACACTACCTGGTCTTGGTATCTGCCCACACTGAATGGCACAGTTACTTGCTCATGAATCTTGAGCTCCACTTTGTTATCGAGCCATCTCAGTCTATACGGTCGAGGGTGCCTTGTCTTCTCTAGACCTAGCTTATCAATCATGTCACTAGCAACGTTAGTGCAAGAACCACCATCTATGATGAGGTTACATACCTTGCCCTTGATGGTGCTCCCTTTGAATGGTCTCTGAGGGGTCTACCATTGTGCTGAGAATGCGCCTAGTAACCAGCACTTCCCCCACATTAGGGTACTCAATGTCACCGTATTCCCCATCTGGTTCATAGTCTTCTTCGTCTTGAGACTCATACTCTCTAGCTTCCGTGATCAGCATGACACGGTTGTTTGGGCACTCCCTCGAGATGTGACCGCGACCCTACATTTAAAGCAAGTGATGTCACGTGATCTCTGAGGGTTAGAAGACTTACTAGGCTCTCTCTGTTAACGGGGTTGCTCAGGAGGCTTGCTCTTAAACCTTGACTCGATCTCTATGCTCTTGCCTTTGTCTATGGGTTTGGGGTTGTTTCTTGGTGCCCAAGGCGTCTTAGGCTTGCTGCGTAGGTCTTGACCCTTATGCCTAATGTGCTGCTCAGCCTGAACAGAGAGGTGGAACAAGTCCTTGAAGTCGTTGTAGATTTGCCTCTCCACCTTACGGCTGATTCTCTCTTGCAACCCATCCAAGAATTGCGCCATCAATGCCTCTTCATCGTCATTGAGCTCCAGCCTGTTCCTTAGCCTTTCAAACTCTTCGTAGTACTCCTCTACTGATCTGGTTCCCTGCTTAAGAGTACGAAAACGTCGTTGCAAATCTCTATGGAAATAAGGTGGAACAAACCTTTGTCTCATGAGATCTTTTATGTCCACCCATGAGTCTACGGGCCTCAGTCTCCTCCTCCTTCGGTCAGAAACCTCACGATCCCACCAGATGAGGGCATTATCCGTGAGTTGTGCTAACTGCCATGGAGAGTCTCCTAGGGCCTGGTTGGTTGTAGTGATCGAAGATGTGATCCATCCACCTCTCCCAATCTAGATAGGCTTCGGGGTCTACTTTTCCTGCAAAACTAGGAGGTGTTAATTTAACATCATGATGAGTTACCCGGTTGTAGGCGTATTCATCTCCATCTTCATGATGTCTAGGAGGCATTCTTGGTCTCTGTTGATTACCATAGGGCTGGAAGCCATCGCCATCTGCTTCTGGTTGCTGTGGAGGTCCTCTCGGCCTAGGGTGATAGCCGTGAGGCTGTGCAGGTCCTCTCGGCCTAGGGTGATAGCCGTGAGGCTGTGCAGGTCCTCTCGGCCTAGGGTGATAGCCGTGAGGCTGTGCGTCCTCATCTCCATCCGGCTGGGTCTCCACCTGTTCGTGCCGTGTACTAGAGTGCTCAGTACCCTCAGCATGGTCTTGCTCAGCCCTCACATGCCTTATGGCCTGGAATCCCACCGGTCTCTCCACGCGCACCAACCTCTCGCCGATTGATGCGAATTTTGTTTGGAGTGTGGTGAACATGGCCATCATGGCCTCAGTTGCATCCTGATTTCCTTCTGTCATTGTGTGCTATAAAAGAAAGAAACAAGTTATTCTGCTCCTAAAATTCTATTAGGAGGGTTGTCTTTTATAGTTGAAGTAGAAGTTGCAAAAAGGAAAAATTGAAAAGGAAAATTCTGGGAAAAAGGAAAAACAGAAAAATGAAAACTTCTTGACAATTAATGCTAAAGATCCTAGATTCTTTTTGGTCGATTTTCTTGGTAGTTTTCTATATTTTTTTTTTTTGATTTAACTTAATGGAAATATGCTTTTAATAAAAAGGAAAGACGAAAATTGCAATGCAAGAAAGAATCTAAGCCCTAGTGATGCACGTAGAAGCTAGATACACTCGGTTTGAGTTTTGATGTTATTGTTTTTATTTTTTTTAATGAGACTTAAACTAATGCAAGAACTGGAAACAAGACTAAATAAAGGATAGAAATAACATGGTTTTAGGAGTTTTAAGCTCTGATACCAAAATGATACAAGCCTCGATTCAAGGTTGTACGCGCGTGGGCTGTGTGGAGAAGATTAGGTGAGAAACTCAACCTTAGGCTTCTGGATGGGGGTTTGCTGTTTGGTAATGGATGGAAGGGTGAAGTGAACCACACGAGGGCTGATGAACCTCGTGATAAATCACAAACTTAGAGCTAGGAGGGTTGGTCTCGACTAGGTTCTAAGCGCACAAGTCTCTTTAGACAAAAATTTATAGAAAGAAAATTTGATCTTTATTAATATCAAAAAGGTTGTCAAACTACAATGTTGGAAGGAGCCTTATTAATATGCTCGACAGCTTGACCTTCTAGGGTCGACTCAAAGAAAAATGGAAAACTTACAAAAGTGCACAAATGAAAAAATTACAAAAGTGAATAACCGAAACCTTACTTCTACCTAAATTTTCTTTGACTCAAAATGTAAACATTCTAAATCCTACCCTGCAAAAAAGAAAAAGGCAAGTATATAAATTGAAAACTTACCATTCTTACCTATCGGCCAAGAAATGGAAGGTGGCCGACCTTGTGGCATGCATGCGCCTTGCTCCTAGTCTTCGACTTGGAGTAGGGTTAGGAATCGTTGGGACTTGACCTCTCTTGCTACTAAAGCCCAAGTCTTTATAGTCTATTGCATTGTTGAGAAGCCTTTGGACTCTTCTTTGCACTCTTGGCCCAATGTTCTTTGTCGATCATCCTCTAGGAGCTTGTCGACCCACAAACTGACCTTGTGGAAGAACGCCCTTGTTCTGCTCCTTGTCATTGCTCCTGGTAGCACCACTGGTGTACAAACTTTGTCTAGATGCATGTATTGAATCTGGTAGCTTTTCTGGTCCGAGTCTCTTTGTGTAGATGATGAAATGGTGGTGCAATCGGCTGGATCGGCTGTACCGGCTCAACTGTGCGAGGTGCTGGCCATCTTGTCATCGGAGCCAGCCAAGCTGATCCCTGAGCCGGCGGTGTCACCAATTGGGCCGGCGGTGTCATCCACGTCACCGCCAGTTGGGCCGGAGGTTTGGCCTCTCCGCCGGAAAGATTGATCGGTCCGGCCCGGCTGGTCATAGGCCCGGCGGTACCGCTTGGGCCGGCAGTCGCGCCAAATGGCATGGCTGTCTCGGGCAAGCACTCTAGTCGGCCAGATTGATCTCCTGGCCGGCCATACGATCTGATACCCTCATCATATGCTTTATACTTCATTTATAAGCCTTTACTTAATGAGCACCAATAATCTGTTTAGAATGATCACTTTCACTGGCCACTCAATTTGACATATCCGCGCTAAATCGTCCGTAACTTTTGATTTAGAGCTCAGAATGACACGAATCCAATGCCCACGATAAGCTAGGTCAAGTTTCTATATTGTAATAAAATTTGAGACAGAAATAGATACGACAAAGCGTCCAAGAAATCCAATCTATCCAAAACTGTGTGATGTCATGCAGTATGCTTCATTTATATCCTTTACATAATGAGCACCAATGATCAGTTTAGAATGATTACTTTAACAGGCCGATCAACTTGACATGTCCACACTAAATCGTCTGTAACTTTTGATTTGGAGCTCAAAATGACACAAATCGAGTGCTCATGTTAAG
>JAENJI010001119.1:0-25892 GCA_018901935.1 Pugionium cornutum | reverse complement strand
ATCTGGCACGCCTGCCGGCCCAAGCAGTACCGCCGGACCCTCGACCACAAGGACCAGAGCAACCAGCATTGCCAGCGGAGAGGCCCAAGCTTCCGGCACACTTGGTGATGATGTGGATGACACCGCCGGCCCCTCGGGTGATGCCGCCAACTCCGGGATCAACTTGGCCAGTCCTGAGGCATTCCGGCCAGTACCTCACACAATCCAGCCGGTACAGCCGATCCAGCCGAGTACACGCGCATTTGCACTTCTACACAAGAGGACTCGGACCAAATGAGCTACCAGCTCCAGGACATGCACTTAGAGGAAGTATCTACACCAGTGGTACCTCCAAAAGCAATGACAAGAAGCAGATCAAGAGCACTCTTCCACAAATTCAGTTTATGGGTCGACAAGCTTCTAGAGGAAGAGCAGCTAAGGACAATGGGCCAGAAGTGCAAAGAAGAGTCCAAAGTCTTCTCAACAACACAAGGGACATCAGGTACTTGGGCTTTAGTGGCAAGAGGTCAGGGCCCAAAGATTCCTAACCCTACTCCAAGTCGAAGACTAGGAGCAAGGCGCGTGCATGCCACAAGGACGACCACCTTCCATTTCTTGGCCGTGAGGTAAGTAAGGTAAGTTTTCAATAAGAATATTTGCCTCTTTCTGTTTTGCAGGGTAGGATCTAGAATATTTACTTTTATTGAGTCAAAAACATTTTAGGAATAGGTCCTTTTACGATTATACACTTTTGTATCTTTTCCTTTGTGCACTTTTGTAAGTTTTCCTTTTCTTATTTGGGTCGACCCTAGAAGGTCAAGCTGTGAGCATATTAATAAGGCTCCTTCCAGCATTGTAGTTCGACAACCTTTTTGATATTAATAAAGATAGAACGTTTTCCCCAACAAGGTTTCTCTCAAGAATCTTGTGCGCTTAGAATCTAGTTGAGACCAGCCCTCCTAGCTCTAAGTTTGTGATTTATCACGAGGTTCATCACACCTCGTGTGGTTCACTTCACCTTTCCATCGAATATCAACCCAGAAACCCCTATCCAAGAAGTCTAAGGTCGAGTTTCTCACCTAAACTTCTCCAAACAGCTCACGCGCATACATCCTTGAATCAAGGCTTGTATCATAACTCCTCCAAGTTTTGCAGGAAAAGTAGACCCCGAGGCTTACCTAGATTGGGACAGAAGAATGGATCATATCTTTGACCATTACAACCAACCAGGACCTAGGAGAGTCTCAATGGCAGTAGCACAACTCACGGACAATGCCCTCATCTGGTGGGATCGTGAGGTATCTGACAGAGGAGGAAGAGAATGAGGCCCATAGACTCATGGGTCGACATGAAAGACCTCATGCGACAAAGGTTTGTTCCACCTTACTTTCATAGAGACTTCCAACGTTGTTTTCGTACTCTTAAGCAGGGTAGTAGATCAGAAGAGGAGTACTATGAAGAGTTCGAGAAGCTAAGAAACAGGCTGGAGCTCAATGATGATGAAGAAGCATTGATGGCACAATTCTTGGATGGACTCCTAGAAAGAATCAGCCGCAAGGTGGAAAGGCAAATTTACAATGACTTCAAAGACTTGTTCCACCTATCTGTCCAGGCTGAGCAGCACATCAAACGTAAGAGCCAAGACATCTGCAGCCAGCCTAAGACACCTTGGGAACCAAGCAACATGCCCAAGCTCATAGACAAAGGCAAGAGCATAGAGATCGAGTCAAGGTTCAAGAGCAAGCCTCCTGTACCCACCCAGGACCAGAGAGAGCCTGGTAAGTCTTCTAACCCTCAAAGATCACGTGACATCACTTGTTTCAAGTGTAGGGGTCGTGGACACATCTCAAGGGAGTGCCCAAACAACCGGGTCATGTTGATTACGGAGGCTGGAGAATATGAGTCCCAAGATGAAGAGGACTATGAACCAGAAGAGAAGTATGGTGACATTGAGTACCCTGATGTGGGGGAAATGCTGGTCACTAGACGCATCCTTAGTGCAATGGTGGATCCTTCAGAGACCATCCAAAGGGAGAACATCTTCCACAGCCGTTGCACCATCAAGGGCAAGGTATGTAACCTCATCATAGATGGTGGTTCTTGCACTAACGTTGCTAGTGCATATATGGTTGATAAGCTAGCTCTAGAGAAGACAAGGCATCCTCAACTATATAGACTGAGATGGCTGGATGACAAAGTGGAGCTCAAGATCCATGAGCAAGTCACTGTGCCATTCAGTGTGGGCACGTACCAAGACCAAGTCATGTGCGACGTGGTGCCCATGCAAGCTGGCCATCTTCTGCTAGGAAGACCATGGCAGTTTGACAAAGAGACCAGGCATGCTGGCCGAACCAATCTCTACACTTTTGTGCATGACAAAAGAAAGGTCAGCTTGGCTCCTCTTACACCTGCCCAGGTACATGAGCTACAACTCCAAATGAGTAAGGAAAAGAAACTTATCAAGTCTAATTTTCTTATTCAACCAAGCCATGTCCGGAGAGCTTTAGCCTCGAAGGATTTAATGTTACTAATGGTTTTCAAGGAAGTGTTGAATGTAGAAAAAGAACAAGTAGAGCTACCTCCTGAAGTAGCAACTCTCCTCAACAAGTTCCAGGATGTATTTCCAGAGGAGATACCAGCAGGCTTGCCTCTTTTACGTGGCATAGAACACCAGATTGATCTAGTGCCCGGAGCAGCCCTGCCCAACCGGCCAGCCTACCGGATGAGTCCAGATGAGTCCAAGGAGCTTGAGAAGCAATTCAAGGAGCTCCTGGAGAAAGGCTATGTTCGGAGAGCCTCAGTCCATGTGCCATACCAGTGCTACTAGTGTCCAAGAAGGATAGGACTTGGCGAATGTGTGTGGACTGCCGAGCAATCAACAACATCACAGTCAAGTACCGGCATCCAATACCACGGCTGGATGACATGCTAGATTAGCTGAGTGGAGCCACGGTCTTCTTCAAGATAGACCTCAAGAGTGGATACCCCCAGGTTAGGATGAAAGAAGGTGATGAATGGAAGACTGCTTTCAAGACAAAGCAAGGGCTCTACGAGTGGACAGTCATGCCATTTGGCTTGACTAATGCCCCAAGCACCTTCATGCGCCTTATGAACCAAGTTCTTAGGGCGTACATCAGTAAGTTTGTAGTGGTTTACTTTGATGACATACTAGTTTATAGTAAGTGCCTACGGGAACACCTCACACATCTTGAGATGGTACATAAAACCCTTCGACAAGAAGAGCTTTATGCCAATCTCAAGAAGTGCATCTTTTGTACTGATAAACTTGTCTTTTTAGGTTTTGTTGTAAGTTTACAGGGCCTACAGGTTGATGAAGAGAAGATTCGAGCCATACAAGAATGGCCAACACCAGGCAACATCAGCCAAGTAAGGAGCTTCCACGGACTGGCCAGCTTCTATAGGAGATTCGTGCCCAACTTCAGCAGTATTGCCTCACCACTGATGGCAGTAGTGAAGAAGAACGTGGGATTCAGCTGGGGAGACGCTCAGGAGAAGGCATTCCAGGCCTTGAAGGACAGCCTTACACATGCACCAGTGCTATTCCTGCCCGACTTCAACAAGACGTTTGAAGTGGAGTGTGATGCCTCTGGAATAGGCATAGGAGCAGTGCTAACCCAAGGAGGGAGACCAGTGGCATACTTCTGTGAGAAGCTAGGGGGTGCCTCACTGAACTACCCCACTTATGACAAGGATCTTTATGCCCTTGTCCGAGCATTGAGACTTGGCAGCATTACTTGCTGTCCAAGGAGTTTGTGATCCACACTGATCATGAGACTCTCAAACACCTCAGAGGGCAAACCAATCTCAAGAGGAGACATGCCAGGTGGATAGAGTTCATAGAGACCTTCCCGTACGTCATCAAGTACAAGAAGGGCAAAGACAATGTGGTAGCTGATGCACTATCAAGGAGATTTGCCTTGATATCAACCATGGAGGCAAAGATCCTAGGATTCGAGCACATCAAGGACCTATACAAGGATGATCCTGACTTTTCTGAGAGCTACAAGGAGTGTGGCACAGGGAGTCATGGCAAGTTTTACATCCATGAGGGATTCTTGTTCCGAGAAAGAAGGCTGTGCATACCACAAGGTTCAATAGGGGAGCTTATCATCCGAGAAGCTCATGGAGGAGGACTCATGGGCCACTTTGGTGTCGACAAGACTCTAGCAGTGGTCAAGGAGCACTTCTACTGGCCACACATCAAGAGGACAGTAGAAGCTCATTGTGAAAGATGCATCACTTGCAAGAAGGCAAAGTCCCGAGTGCAACCTCACGGGTTGTATCTCCCACTGCCCATACCTACACATCCATGGGTGGACATCTCAATGGACTTTGTCCTAGGACTGCCCAAGATCAACAACAAAGATGCAATCTTTGTAGTGGTGGATAGATTCTCCAAGATGGCACACTTCATTCCATGTGCCAATGTCAATGATGCCACACAAAAAGCTGAGCTGTTCTTCAGGGAGATAGTACGGCTTCATGGAGTGCCAAGGACCATCGTATCAGACAGGGACACCAAGTTCCTCAGCCATTTCTGGAGGACCCTTTGGAGAAAGCTAGGCACGAAGCTACTCTTCTCAACCACTTGCCATCCTAAAACCGATGGCCAAACTGAAGTTGTCAACAGGACACTATCAACCCTTCTCCGAACTACACTAGGGAAGAACCTAAAGACTTGGGTGGAGTGCCTGCCATTCATAGAGTTCGCTTACAACCGAGCCGTGCACTCAGCAACCAAGAAGACACCATTTGAAGTGGTATACGGCTTCAACCCTCTCACCCCATTGGAGCAAACACCACTGCCACCAGCTGAGATGACCAACCTCAACGGAGCATCCAAAGCAGAGTTCATAAGGAGGTTACACCAGAAGGTAGCAGAGAACTTGGAGAAGAGGACCGGACAGTACGTGACTCATGCCAACAAAAGAAGAAAGGAGGTGATCTTTCAACCAGGCGATTGGGTGTGGCTACACCTACGGCAGGAGAGGTTCCCAAACCTAAGGAGTTCCAAGCTAGCACCAAGAGGAGATGGACCATTCAGAGTGCTCGAGAGGATCAACAACAACAACATCTGGCACGCCTTCCGGCCCAAGCAGTACCGCCGGACCCTCGACCACAAGGACCAGAGCAACCAGCATTGCCAGCGGAGAGGCCCAAGCTTCCGGCACACTTGGTGACGATGTGGATGACACCGCCGGCCCCTCGGGTGATGCCGCCAACTCCGGGATCAACTTGGCCAGTCCTGAGGCATTCCGGCCAGTACCTCACACAATCCAGCCGGTACAGCCGATCCAGCCGAGTACACGCGCATTTGCACTTCTACACAAGAGGACTCGGACCAAATGAGCTACCAGCTCCAGGACATGCACCTAGAGGAAGTATCTACGTCAGTGGTACCTCAAGGAGCAATGACAAGAAGCAGATCAAGGGCACTCTTCCACAAATTCAGCTTATGGGTCGACAAGCTCCTAGAGGAAGATCGACTAAGGACAATGGGCCAAAAGTGCAAGGAAGAGTCCAATGGCTTCTCAACAACACAAGGGACATCAGAGACTTGGGCTTTAGTGGCAAGAGAGGTCAGGGCCCAAAGATTCTTAACCCTACTCCAAGTCGAAGACTAGGAGCAAGGCGCGTGCATGCCACAAGGACGGCCACCTTCCATTTCTTGGCCGTGAGGTGAGTTAAGGTAAGTTTACATTCGAATATATGCCTCTTTCTATTTTACAGGGTAGGATCTAGTTGCTTTACATTTTTGAGTCAAGAACATTTTAGGAATAGGTCCTTTTCGGTTATACACTTTTGTATCTTTTCCTTTTGTGCACTTTTGTAAACTTTCCTTTTATTTGTTTGAGTCGACCCTAGAAGGTCAAGCTGTCGAGCATATTAATAAGGCTCCTTCCAGCATTGTAGTTCAACAACCTTTTTGATATTAATAAAGATAGAACTTTTTCCCCAACAAGTTTTCTCTCAAGAATCTTGTGCGCTTAAAATCTAGTTGAGACCAGCCCTCCTAGCTCTAAGTTTGTGATTTATCACGAGGTTCATCACCCCTCGTGTAGTTCACTTCACCTTTCCATCGAATACCAACCCAAAAACTCTATCCAAGAAGTCTAAGGTCGAGTTTCTCACCTAAACTTCTCCAAACTGCCCACGCGCATACATCCTTGAATCAAGGCTTGTATCAGGGGTCCTTCTAGCCATTTGCTTTAGAACTAGAAGCACTTTTTCTTGTTGGAAGATTTGGAGCCATTTGCCTAGAAAATTAAAGTGAGCAATAAGTCAAAGTCCTAAATACCGCAATGAACCAATTCTCACATTATGCTCAATTTGCAAAGTTCGAAGGGAGTTTATCAACACAAAGTATAGGCTTAGTGTTTCCTTGTTTCCTTAATTTCAAATTTTATCTCTTAATACTCAATTATCAAATTTTGATGGCAATGTTGATCTTATGATAAATCCAAATACATAGTTCTCCTATTCACTAGTCTAATTAGCCTTTCCAAAATAGATTAATCAATAACACCAAAATTCCAAATTCCCTTTTCTCAAGAACCCTGAATTTTCCAAATTTCAATTTCTTCTTGGAATCATGAAATTAATAAAAAGTCGATTAAACCAAGTATAAGAGAACAATCTTAATTTTAAAAACATCACTTTTCATGTGTAATTGATTCCATGAACTCAAAAATTTGTAGAAAGTGAATAGTGTAGAGAATAGTGTTCTACCTTGGATTTGACGATGAAAGATGAATATAAGGATATAAATGCCTACTTGGATTTAGAGGAATGAGTGAGAGGTTGTGTCTGCTAAATGGAGGTCCTGTCTCTCACACTCTTTCTCCATCTCTCTCTGTCTCTCTCTCTCTTTCTCTCTTTCTCTCTCTCTCAAACTCTCTCTCTCTCTCTCCCTCTCTTTTCTAGTAGGATTGCAACAATTCCAAAATGAAGAGAAAAAGGAAAAAGAATCATTTATATAGGGATCACTTACCTGCCCACGATCGGCCGTGTGTGATCGGCCAGATGGATGATCAAATGTGCTCGCCGGTGGTTGCCTGGGACGTTCGGTGAGCCGTGATCGGCCAGATGGCCGATCCCTAAACTTCCAGGGAGTTCCTCCTAGTGCCATCAGTGGCCCGCTATAGGCCGGATGGCGGATCCCTAAACTTCAAGGGATTTACTGGTCACGCAATCGGTGTGCAGCAATCGCCAGATGGCCGATCCCTAAACTTCCAGGGATTTCTCTTCATGCGATAGGTGGCCCACAATCGGCCAGATGTCTGACCACATAACTCCCAGGAAACTCGGCACGCACACACCCTAGCGCAATTGGTCGAGTGTGATTGGCCGGATGGCTTATTGCATAACTGCCAGAGGATTTTGGGTTGTGCGTCATTGCGTGATCAGCCAAGTCTTGATCGGCCAGATGGCCTATCGCAAACTTACAGGAAACTCGACACACACGCATCCTCGTGCGATCGGCACAGTGCGATTGGCCAAATGGCAGATCACACAACTCCAGTGACCGGTCTGTGCTCAACCTGCTTGCGATCACTTATCTTGTGCACGTACAACCTGAAAGTGTAAACCACTAAAACATACCAAAGCATAAAATATATAACCAAAACAAATTAAAATTCTTATGTATAAGGATAATGTGGAAATACCTCCCAAGCGCACTTGTTTTACATCTCTAAGCTTGACGGTGCCCATTCTTAGGCATGTGAGCCATCTTGGAGTGAGATTGGAGCGTTGCCTTCCAACGCCACATTAGCAAGGTATGGCTTGCAACGTTGGCTGTTCACGGTAAACTCTTCTCCCAAGTGACTGATCAGCAAAATTGCTCCGTAGAGTCGGACTTCTTTTATCTCGAAGGGCCCTGACCACCACGATTTGAGGTTCCCGGGAAATAGCTTTAGCTAGGAGTTGAACAGTAGCACTAATCCCCAGCCTTGAAAGTGCCCTTAATGAGCTTGTTGTCATGAAATGCCTTGGTATTTTCCTTGTAGATCCGAGAACTTTCATATTTGTCTTGTCTGATCTCTTTAAGTTCCATCAAATGTATTAGCCATTTCTCATTGGCTAATTTGATATCAATGTTCAGGAATTTGGTTGCCCAAAGCGCCTTGTACTCGAGCTCCACAAGAAGTTGGCATGATTTCCCATACAGGAAGTTGAAAAGGTTGTTCCAATGGGCGTTTGTACATAGTCCAGTATGCCTACATAGCATCGTCTAGTTTGACCACCCAATCCTTCTTAGTCTTCCCCACGGTCTTCTCTAGTATGACCTTAGTTTGAAGATTTGAAACTTCCATCATACCTGATGTTTGAGGGTGATATGGCATTGGCATTGATGAAATGAGTACCTCCATTGCTTATCACTACCCTGGGAACTCCAAACCGTGGAAAGATGAACGTATTGAACAGTTTAAGAACAACCTTCACATCATTTTTAGAATGGCTATGGTTTCTACCCATTTGGAGACATACTCAACTGCCACTAGAATGTACTGATTCCCGTAAGAATAAGGGAATGGTCCCACGAAGTCAATATCCCAAATATCAAACAGTTCAACCTCAAAGATCAGGTTTTGTGGCATCTCATTCCTGTTGCCAGTGGTATTTCTCTAACAAGGATCACACTTAGAAATGAATTGGTTGGAGTCTTTGAACATGGTTGGCCACCAAAAGCCTACTTGAAATACCTTGACCACTGTTTTGTTTGTAGAAAAATGTCTTGGTTGAGTGCGATTGGCCGGATGGCTTATCGCATAACTGCTAGAAGATTTCGGGTTGTGCGTTGTTGCGCAATCGGCCAAGTCGTGATCGGCTGGATGGCTTATCGCCAACCTTACAGGAAACTTGACACACACGCATCCTTGCGCAATCGACACAGTGCGATTGGCCGGATGGCAGATCACACAACTCCAGTGACCGGTCCATGCTCAACCTGCTTGCGATCGCTCATCTTGTGCACGTTCCACCTGAAAGTGCAAACCACTAAATCATACCATAGCATAAAATATATAACCAAAACAAATTAAAAGTCTTATGTACAAGGATAATATGGAAATGCCTCCCAAGCGCACTTGTTTTACGTCTCTAAGCTTGATGGTGCCAATTCTTAGGCATGTGGGGCATCTTGGAGTGAGATTGGAGTGTTGCCTTCCAACGCCACATTGGCAAGGTATGGCTTGGAACGTTGGCTTTTCACGGTAAACTCTTCTCTCAAGTGGCTGATCTGCAAAATATCTTTGTAGGGTCGGACCTCTTTTATCTCGAAGGGCCCTGACCTCCTCGATTTCAGGTTCCTAAGAAATAGCTTTAGCTGGGAGTTGAATAGTAGTACTAATCCCAGCCTTGAAAGTGCCCTAATGAGCTTCTTGTCATGAAATACCTTGGTATTTTCCTTGTAGATCCGAGAACTTTCATATTCGCCTTGTCCGATCTCTTTAAGTTCCTTTAAATGTATCAGACATTTCTCATTGGCTAATTTGATATCAATGTTCAGGAATTCGGTTGCCCAAAGCGCCTTGTACTCGAGCTTTATCTTTATCTTTATCTTGGGATTCATACTCTCCAGCCTCCGTAATTAGCATGACCCGGTTGTTTGGGAACTCCCTCGAGATGTGTCCGCGACCCCTACACTTGAAACAAGTGATATCACGTGATCTTTGAGGGTTAGAGGACATACTAGGCTCTCTTTGGTAACGGGTTGGCTCAGGAGGCTTGCTCTTAAACCGTGACTCGATCTCTATGCCTTTGCCTTTGTCTACGGGCTTGGGAATGTTTCTTGGTGCCCAAGGTGTCTTAGGCTTGCTGTGGATGTCTTGGCTCTTACGTTTGATGTGCTGCTCAGCCTGGACAGATAGTTGGAACAAGTCTTTGAAGTCGCTGTAGATTTGCCTTTCCACTTTGCGGCTGATTCTTTCTTGGAGTCCATCCAAGAATTGTGTCATCAATGCTTCTTCATCATCATTGAGCTCTAGTCTGTTCCTTAGCTTCTCGAACTCCTCATAGTACTTGTCTACTGATCTGGTACCCTGCTTAAGAGTACGAAAACGACGTTGCAAGTCCCTATGAAAGTAAGGTGGAACAAACCTTTGTCACATGACATCCTTCATGTCGACCCATGAGTCTATGGGCCTCATTCTTTACCTCCTTCTGTCAGATACCTCACGATCCCACCAGATGAGGGCATTGTCCGTGAGTTGTGTTACTGCCATTGAGACTCTCCTAGGTCCTGCTTGGTTGTAATGATCAAAGATATGATCCATTCTTCTCTCCCAATCTAGGTAAGCCTCGGGGTCTACTTTTCCTGCAAAACTTGGAGGAGTTAGCTTAACATCAGGATGAGTTACCCGGTTGTAGGTGTGTTCATCTCCATCCTCATGATGTCTAGGAGGCATCCTTGGTCTCTGGTGAAGCCCATATGGCTCGAAGCCATCATCTCCTGCCTCTGGTTGCCGTGGAGGTCCCCTCGGCCTATGGTGATAGTTATGAGGTTGTGTGTCCTCATCTCCATCTGGCTGGGGCTCCTCCTGTTCGTACCGTGTCCTAAGGTGCTCAGGACCTTCAGGACGGTCTTGCTCAGCTCTCATGTGCCTTATGGCCTGGAATCTCACAGGCCTCTCCACGCGCTCCAATCTCTCGCCTATGGATGCGAGTTGCGTTTGGAGGGTGGTGAACATGGCCATCATGGCTTCGGTTGCTTCTCTATTTTCTTCTGCCATTGCGTGCTACAAAGAAAGAAGACAAGTTATGATACTCCTAATTTATTAGGAGGGTTTTCTTTTATAAGGGGATTCGAATAATGCAAAAAGGAAAAAATTTGAGAATTGGAAATTCAAAAATATGAAGATTTGAAAAAAATGAAACTTTCTTGACAACTATTGCTAGCTGTCCAAATCGAATCCCTTAGGTATTTTTTCTATTTTCTTTTTCTTTTCTATTTAATTTGACTTAAAAATAATGGAAATATGATTCTAACAAAAAGGAAAAATCTGGACCGGCCAAGTTGATTCCGGAGCCAGCGGCATCACCAATGGGACCGGCGGTGTCATCCACGTCGCCACTGATTGGGCCAGAGGTTTGGGCCTCTCCGCTGGCAATGTTGATCGGTCCGGTCATGTTGGTCGAAGGTCCGGCGGTACGCTTGGGCCTGCAGACGTGCCAAATGGCCCGACTGTCTCGGGCAAGCTCCCTGGTCGGTCAGTCTGGTCTCCTGGCCGGCCATACGACCTGATGTCCCCATCACCTGGCCCGGCTGATCATAGGGACGGCGGTACCGCTTAGCCCGGCAGGCGCGCCAAATGGCCCAACTGTCTCGGGCAAGCCTTGTGGTCGGCCGTTTTGGTCTTCTGGCCGGCCAGACGATCTGATGTCCTCATAATCCCATCCCCCTTCAGTAGGTTTTGACCTCAAAACTGGCTCATCTTCAAGGAAAGGAGCTAAATCAGTCACATTGAATGTGGTAGACACATTAAACTCACCTGGAAGTTCAATTCGGTAGGCGTTGTTGTTGATCCTCTCCAGCACTCTGAATGGTCCATCTCCTCTTGGGGCCAGCGTGGAACTCCTTAGGTTGGGGAACCTCTCTTGCCGTAGGTGTAACCACACCCAATCGCCTGGTTGAAAGAGCATTTCTCTTCTCCCCTTGTTGGCAGGAGTCACGTACTGCCCGGTCCTCTTCTCCAGGTTCTCTGCTACCTTCTGGTGTATCTTCTTGATGAATTCTGCCTTAGATGCTCCATTGAGGTTGGTCATTTCTGCTGGTGGCAGTGGTGTTTGCTCTGAAGGCGTTTGAGGGTTGAAGCCGTAGACTACTCCAAAAGGGGTCTTCTTTGTGGTTGAATGCACTGCTCGGTTTTAAGCAAATTCTATAAATGGCAGGCACTCCACCCATGTCTTGAGGTTCTTCCCTAGTATGGCCGTGAGAAGAGGCGACAATGTCCGGTTGACTGCTTCAGTTTGGCCATCGGTTTGGGGATGGCATGTGGTAGAGAAGAGCAACTTCGTGCCTAGCTTTCTCCAGAGGGTCCTCCAGAAGTGGCTGAGAAATTTGGTGTCTCTGTCTGACATGATGGTCCTAGGCACTCCATGAAGTCATACTATCTCCCTGAAGAATAGTTCGGCTATTTGCGTGTCATCATTAACATTGGCACATGGTATGAAATGTGCCATCTTGGAAAATCGGTCCACCACTACAAAGATAGCATCTTTGTGGTTGATCTTGGGCATACCTAGAACAAAGTCCATGGAAATGTCCACCCATGGATGTGTAGATATGGGTAGAGGGAGATACAACACGTGAGGGTGCACTCGTGACTTTGTCTTCTTGCAGTGATGCACCTTGCACAATGGGCGTCTACTTACCTCTTGATGTGTGGCCAATAGAAGTGCTCCTTGACCACTGCTAGTGTCTTGTCAACACCAAAGTGGCCCATAAGACCTCCTCCATGAGCTTCTCGGGTGATAATCTCTCGTAGAGATCCTTGTGGTATGCACAACCATCTTTCCCGGAACAAAAACCCATCATGGATGTAGAACTTGCCATGACTCCCTGTGCCACACTCCTTGTAGCTCTCAGCAAAGTCAGGATCATCCTTGTATAGGTCCTTGATGTGCTCGAATCCTAGGACCTTTGCCTCCATGGTGGATATCAAGGCAAACCTCCTTGATAGTGCATCGGCTACCACATTGTCTTTGCCCTTCTTGTACTTGATGACGTACGGGAAGGTCTCTATGAACTCCATCCACCTGGCATGTCTCCTCTTGAGATTGGTTTTCCCTCTGAGGTTTTTGAGAGTGTTGTGATCAGTGTGGATCACAAACTCCTTGGACAGCAAGTAGTGCTGCCAAGTCTCCAATGCTCGGAGAAGGGCATAAAACTCCTTGTCATAAGTGGGGTAGTTCAGTGAGGCACCACCTGGCTTCTCACTGAAGTATGCCACTGGTATCCCTCCTTGGGTTAGCACTGCTCCTATGCCTATTCCAGAGGCATCACACTCCACTTCAAACGTCTTGTTGAAGTCGGGCAGGACTAGCACTGGTGCATGTGTAAGGCTGTCCTTTAAGGCCTGGAATGCCTTCTCCTGAGCTTCTCCCCAGCTGAATCCCACGTTCTTCTTCACTACTGCCGTCAAGGGTGAGGCAATACTGCTGAAGTTGGGCACGAATAACTTATAGAAGCTGGCCAGTCCGTGGAAGCTCTTCCCTTGGCTGATGTTGCTTGGTGTTGGCCATTCTTGTATGGCTCGAATCTTCTCTTCATCAACCTGTAGGCCCTGTGAACTTACAACAAAACCTAAAAAGACAAGTTTATCAGTACAAAAGATGCACTTATTGAGATTGGCATAAAGCTCTTCTTGTCGAAGGGTTTTAAGTACCATCTCAAGATGTGTGAGGTGTTCCCGTAGGCACTTACTATAAACTAATATATCATCAAAGTAAGCCACTACGAACTTACTGATGTACGCCCTAAGAACTTGGTTCATAAGGCGCATGAAGGTGCTTGGGGAATTAGTCAAGCCGAATGGCATGACTATCCACTCGTTGAGCCCTTGCTTTGTGTTGAAAGCAGTCTTCCATTCATCACCTTCCTTCATCCTGACCTGGTGGTATCCACCCTTGAGGTCTGTCTTGGAGAAGACCGTGGCTCCACTCAGCTCATCTAGCATATCATCCAGTCGTGGTATTGGATGCCGGTACTTGATGGTGATGTTGTTGATTGCTCGGCAGTCCACGCACATTCGCCAAGTCCTATGCTTCTTCGGCACTAGTAGCACTGGTACGACACATGGACTGAGGCTCTCTCGAACATAGCCTTTCTCCAGGAGCTCCTTGACTTGCTTCTCAAGCTCCTTGAACTCCTCTGGACTCATCTGGTAGGCTGGCCGGTTGGGCAGGGCTGCTCCGGGCACTAGATCGATCTGGTGTTCTATGCCACGTAAAGGAGGCAAGTCTGATGGTATCTCCTCTGGAAACACATCCTGGAACTTGTTGAGGAGAGTTGCTACTTCAGGAGGTAGCTCTACCTGTTCTTTCTCTATATTCAACACTTCTTTGAAAACCATTAGTAGCATTAGATCCTTATATACTAAAGCTCTCCGGACATGACTTGGTTGAATGAGAAAATTAGATTTAATGAGCTTCTTTTCCTTACTCATTTGCTGTTGAAGCTCATGTACCTAGGCAGGTGTAAGAGGAGCTAGGCTGGCCTTTCTCTTGTCATGCACGAAAGTGTAGAGATTGGTTCGGCCATCATGACTGGTCTCCTTGTCAAACTGTCATGGTCTTCCTAATAGAAGATGGCCAGCTTGCATGGGCACCACGTCGCACACGACTTGGTCTTGGTACTTGCCCACACTGAATGGCACAGTGACTTGCTCATGAATCTTGAGCTCCACTTTTTCATCGAGCCATCTCAGTCTATATGGTCGAGGATGCCTTGTCTTCTCTAGACCTAGCTTATCAACCATATATGCACTAGCAACGTTAGTGCAAGAACCACCATCTATGATGAGGTTATATACCTTGCCCTTGATGGTGCAACGGCTGTGGAAGATGTTCTCCCTTTGGATGGTCTCTGAAGGATCCACCATTGCACTGAGGATGCGTCTAGTGACCAGCACTTCCCCCACATCAGGGTACTCAATGTCACCATATTCCTCTTCATCTTGGGACTCATATTCTCCAGCCTCCGTAATCAGCATGACCCGGTTGTTTGGGCACTCCCTTGAGATGTATCCACGACCCCTACACTTGAAACAAGTGATGTCACGTGATCTTTGAGGGTTAGAAGACTTACCAGGCTCTCTCTGGTCATGGGTGGGTTCAGGAGGCTTGCTCTTGAACCTTGACTCGATCTCTATGCTCTTGCCTTTGTCTACGGGCTTGGGAATGTTGCTTGATGCCCAAGGCGTCTTAGGCTTGCTGCGGATGTCTTGGCTCTTACGTTTGATGTGCTGCTCAGCCTGGACAGATAGTTGGAACAAGTCTTTGAAGTCGCTGTAGATTTGCCTTTCCACTTTGCGGCTGATTCTTTCTTGGAGTCCATCCAAGAATTGTGTCATCAATGCTTCTTCATCATCATTGAGCTCTAGTCTGTTCCTTAGCTTCTCGAACTCCTCATAGTACTTGTCTACTGATCTGGTACCCTGCTTAAGAGTACGAAAACGACGTTGCAAGTCCCTATGAAAGTAAGGTGGAACAAACCTTTGTCACATGACATCCTTCATGTCGACCCATGAGTCTATGGGCCTCATTCTTTACCTCCTTCTGTCAGATACCTCACGATCCCACCAGATGAGGGCATTGTCCGTGAGTTGTGCTACTGCCACGGAGACTCTCCTAGGGCCGGGTTGGTTGTAGTGATCGAAGATGTGGTCCATCCTCCTCTCCCAATCAAGATAGGCTTCGGGGTCTACTTTTCCTTTAAAACTAGGAGGTGTTAACTTGACATCAGGATGAGTTACCCGGTTATAGGCGTGTTCATCTCCATCCTCATGATGTCTAGGAGGCATTCTTGGTCTCTGGTGATGACCATATGGCTCGAAGCCATCACCTTCTGCCTCTGGTTGCCGTGGAGGTCCTCTCGGCCTAGGATGATAGTTATGAGGTGGTGCGTCCTCATCTCCATCTGGCTGGGGCTCCTCCTGTTCGTGCTGTGTCCTAAGGTGCTCAGAAACCTCAGCACGGTCTTGCTCAGCTCTCACGTGCCTTATGGCCTGGAATTTCACATGCCACGTGCTCCAACCTCTCGCTGATTGATGCGAGTTGCGTTTGGAGGGTGGTGAACATGGCCATCATGGCTTCGGCTGCTTCCCTATTCTCTTCGGCCATTGCGTACTACAAAGAAAGAAGACAAGTTATTCTGCTCCTAAATTCGATTAGGAAGATTTCTTATATAGAGAATTCGAAAAATGCAAAAAGGAAAAATCTGGAAAAAGGAAAAATTTGAAAAATGGAAAGTTTAGAAAAATGGAAGCTTCCTACAACTTGTGCTAGTTGTTTTTTTTGGGGTCAAATTCTCAATGGAATGCCCAAACAACCGAGTCATGCTCATGACGGAAGCTGGAGAGTATGAGTCTCAAGATGAAGAGGACTTTGAACCAGAATCAGAATACGGTGACATTGAGTACCCTGATGTGGGGGAAGTACTGGTCACTAGACGCATCCTCAGTGCAATGGTAGACCCATCAAAGACTATTCAAAGGGAGAACATCTTCCACAGCCAGTGCACCATCAAGGGCAATGTATGTAATCTCATCATAGATGGTGGTTCTTGCACTAACGTGGCCAGTGTCTATATGGTTGATAAGCTAGGTCAAGAGAAGACAAAGCACCCCTGGCCATATAGACTGAGATGGCTAGATGATAAGGTGGAGCTCAAGATCCATGAGCAAGTAACCATGCCATTCAGTGTGGGTAGATACCAGGATCAGGTAGTTTGTGACGTAGTGCCTATGCAAGCTGGCCATCTTCTCCTAGGAAGACCATGGCAGTTAGACAAAGAGACAAGGCATGATGGCCGAAACAATCTCTACACCTTTGTGCACGATAACAGAAAGGTCAGCCTAGCTCCTCTCACACCTGACCAGGTACATGAGCTGCAATAACAAATGAGTAAGGAAAAGAAACTCATTAAGTCTAATTTTCTCATTCAACCAAGTTATGTCTGGAGAGCTTTAGCCTCAAAGGATTTAATGTTACTAATGGTTTTCAAATAAGTTTTGAGTGTAGAAAAATAACAGGTAGAGCTGCCCCCTGAAGTAGCAGCCCTCCTGATGCAAGCCTCGATTCAAGGCTTATATGCGCGTGGGCTGTTTGGAGAAGGTTAGGTGAGAAACTCGACCTTAGACTTCTTGGATAGGGGTTTTCGGGTTGGTATTTGATGGAAGGGTGAAGTGAACCACACGAGGGGTGATGAACCTCGTGATAAATCACAAACTTAGAGCTAGGAGGGCTGGTCTCAACTAGGTTCTAAGCGCACAAGATTCTTGAGAGAAAACTTGTTGGGGAAAAAGTTCTATCTTTATTAATATCAAAAGGTTGTCGAACTACAATGCTGGAAGGAGCCTTATTAATATGCTCGACAGCTTGACCTTCTAGGGTCGACTCAAAGAAAGAAAAGGAAAGATTAAAAAAGTGCACAAATGGAAAATGTACAAAAGTGCATAAACGAAAAAGGACCTATTCCTAAAATGTCTTTGACTCAAAAATGTAAATATTCTAGATCCTACCCTGCAAAACAGAAAGAGGCAAATATTCAAATTGAAAACTTACCTTACTTACCTCACGGCCAAGAAATGGAAGGTGGCCGTCCTTGTGGCATGCACGCGCCTTGCTCCTAGTCTTCGACTTGGAGTAGGGGTAAGTATCTTTGGGCCTTGACCTCTCTTGCCACTAAAGCCCACGTCTCTGATGTTCCTTGTGTTGTTGAGAAGCCTTTGGACTCTAATTTGCTCTTCTGGCCCATTGTCCTTAGCTGCTCTTCCTCTAGAAGCTTGTCCACCCATAAGCTGAATTTGTGGAAGAGTGCTCTTGATCTCTTGTCATTGCTCCTGGTGGCACACTGGTGTGGATACTTCCTCTAATGCATGTCCTGAGCTGGTAGCTCATCTGTCCGAGTCCTCTTGTGTAGAAGTGGAAATGCTTGTACTCGGCTGGATTGTACGGCTGGATGTCGAGTGCGGAATCTTCAGGACCGGCCAAGTTGATCCAGTCGGCATCAGGGACCGGCGGTGTCATCCCCGTCCCCACCTAGTGTGCCGGAAGCTTGGGCCTCTCCGCCGGAAATGCTGGTTGCTCTGGTCCTATTGGTCGAGGGTCCGGCGGTACTGCTTGGACCGGCAGGCGTGCCAGATGGTCCCGCTGTCTCGGGCAAGCTTCCTGGTCGGCCAGTCTGGTCTCCTGGCTGGATGTACGACCTGATGTCCTCATCATTCCCTCCCTCTTCAGTAGGTTTTGTCCTCAAAACTGGTTCATCTGCATGGAAAGGGCTAAGTCAGTAACATTGAACGTATTGGACACATTAAACTCACCTGGCAGCTCGATCCGGTAGGCGTTGTTGTTGATCCTCTCCAGCACTCTGAATGGTCCATCTCCTCTTGGTGCTAGCTTGGAACTCCTTAGGTTGGGGAACCTCTCCTGCCGTAGGTGTAGCCACACCCAATTGTCTGGTTGAAAGATCACCTCCTTTCTTCCCTTGTTGGCATGAGTCACGTACTGCCCGGTCCTCTTCTCCAAGTTTTCTGCTACCTTCTGGTGTAACTTCCTTATGAACTCTGCCTTGGATGCTCCGTTGAGGTTGGTCATCTCTGCTGGTGGCAGTGGCGTTTGTTCCAATGGGGTGAGAGGGTTGAAGCCGTATACTACTTCAAATGGTGTCTTCTTGGTTGCTGAGTGCACAGCTCGGTTGTAAGCGAACTCTATGAATGGCAGGCACTCCACCCAAGTCTTGAGGTTCTTCCCTAGTGTAGTCCTGAGAAGAGTTGATAGTGTCCTGTTGACAACTTCAGTTTGGCCATCGGTTTGAGGATGGCAGGTGGTAGAGAAGAGTAGCTTCGTGCCTAGCTTCCTCCAAAGGGTCCTCCAGAAATGGCTGAGGAACTTGGTGTCCCTGTCCGATACGATGGTCCTTGGCACTCCATGAAGTCGTACTATCTCCCTGAAAAACAGCTCGGCTGTTTGCGTGGCATTATTGACATTGGCACACGGGATGAAGTGTGCCATCTTGGAGAATCTGTCCACCACTACAAAGATTGCATCCTTGTGGTTGATCTTGGGCAGGCCTAGAACGAAGTCCATTCAGATGTCCACCCATGGATGTGTAGGTATGGGCAGTGGGAGATACAACCCGTGAGGTTGCACTCGGGACTTTGCCTTCTTGCAAGTGGTGCATCTTGCACAATGAGATTCTACTGTCCTCTTGATGTGTGGCCAGTAGAAGTGCTCCTTGACCACTGCAAGAGTCTTGTCGACACCAAAGTGGCCCATGAGTCCTCCTCCATGAGCTTCTCGGATGATAAGCTCCCTCAATGATCCTTGTGGTATGCACAGCCTTCTCTCTCGGAACAAGAATCCCTCATGGATGTAAAACTTGCCATGACTCCCTGTGCCACACTCCTTGTAGCTCTCAGCAAAGTCAGGATCATCCTTGTATAGGTCCTTGATGTGCTCGAATCCTAGGACCTTTGCCTCCATGGTGGATATCAAGGCAAACCTCCTTGATAGTGCATCGGCTACCACATTGTCTTTGCCCTTCTTGTACTTGATGACGTACGGGAAGGTCTCTATGAACTCCATCCACCTGGCATGTCTCCTCTTGAGATTGGTTTTCCCTCTGAGGTTTTTGAGAGTGTTGTGATCAGTGTGGATCACAAACTCCTTGGACAGCAAGTAGTGCTGCCAAGTCTCCAATGCTCGGAGAAGGGCATAAAACTCCTTGTCATAAGTGGGGTAGTTCAGTGAGGCACCACCTGGCTTCTCACTGAAGTATGCCACTGGTATCCCTCCTTGGGTTAGCACTGCTCCTATGCCTATTCCAGAGGCATCACACTCCACTTCAAACGTCTTGTTGAAGTCGGGCAGGACTAGCACTGGTGCATGTGTAAGGCTGTCCTTTAAGGCCTGGAATGCCTTCTCCTGAGCTTCTCCCCAGCTGAATCCCACGTTCTTCTTCACTACTGCCGTCAAGGGTGAGGCAATACTGCTGAAGTTGGGCACGAATAACTTATAGAAGCTGGCCAGTCCGTGGAAGCTCTTCCCTTGGCTGATGTTGCTTGGTGTTGGCCATTCTTGTATGGCTCGAATCTTCTCTTCATCAACCTGTAGGCCCTGTGAACTTACAACAAAACCTAAAAAGACAAGTTTATCAGTACAAAAGATGCACTTATTGAGATTGGCATAAAGCTCTTCTTGTCGAAGGGTTTTAAGTACCATCTCAAGATGTGTGAGGTGTTCCCGTAGGCACTTACTATAAACTAATATATCATCAAAGTAAGCCACTACGAACTTACTGATGTACGCCCTAAGAACTTGGTTCATAAGGCGCATGAAGGTGCTTGGGGAATTAGTCAAGCCGAATGGCATGACTATCCACTCGTTGAGCCCTTGCTTTGTGTTGAAAGCAGTCTTCCATTCATCACCTTCCTTCATCCTGACCTGGTGGTATCCACCCTTGAGGTCTGTCTTGGAGAAGACCGTGGCTCCACTCAGCTCATCTAGCATATCATCCAGTCGTGGTATTGGATGCCGGTACTTGATGGTGATGTTGTTGATTGCTCGGCAGTCCACGCACATTCGCCAAGTCCTATGCTTCTTCGGCACTAGTAGCACTGGTACGACACATGGACTGAGGCTCTCTCGAACATAGCCTTTCTCCAGGAGCTCCTTGACTTGCTTCTCAAGCTCCTTGAACTCCTCTGGACTCATCTGGTAGGCTGGCCGGTTGGGCAGGGCTGCTCCGGGCACTAGATCGATCTGGTGTTCTATGCCACGTAAAGGAGGCAAGTCTGATGGTATCTCCTCTGGAAACACATCCTGGAACTTGTTGAGGAGAGTTGCTACTTCAGGAGGTAGCTCTACCTGTTCTTTCTCTATATTCAACACTTCTTTGAAAACCATTAGTAGCATTAGATCCTTATATACTAAAGCTCTCCGGACATGACTTGGTTGAATGAGAAAATTAGATTTAATGAGCTTCTTTTCCTTACTCATTTGCTGTTGAAGCTCATGTACCTAGGCAGGTGTAAGAGGAGCTAGGCTGGCCTTTCTCTTGTCATGCACGAAAGTGTAGAGATTGGTTCGGCCATCATGACTGGTCTCCTTGTCAAACTGTCATGGTCTTCCTAATAGAAGATGGCCAGCTTGCATGGGCACCACGTCGCACACGACTTGGTCTTGGTACTTGCCCACACTGAATGGCACAGTGACTTGCTCATGAATCTTGAGCTCCACTTTTTCATCGAGCCATCTCAGTCTATATGGTCGAGGATGCCTTGTCTTCTCTAGACCTAGCTTATCAACCATATATGCACTAGCAACGTTAGTGCAAGAACCACCATCTATGATGAGGTTATATACCTTGCCCTTGATGGTGCAACGGCTGTGGAAGATGTTCTCCCTTTGGATGGTCTCTGAAGGATCCACCATTGCACTGAGGATGCGTCTAGTGACCAGCACTTCCCCCACATCAGGGTACTCAATGTCACCATATTCCTCTTCATCTTGGGACTCATATTCTCCAGCCTCCGTAATCAGCATGACCCGGTTGTTTGGGCACTCCCTTGAGATGTATCCACGACCCCTACACTTGAAACAAGTGATGTCACGTGATCTTTGAGGGTTAGAAGACTTACCAGGCTCTCTCTGGTCATGGGTGGGTTCAGGAGGCTTGCTCTTGAACCTTGACTCGATCTCTATGCTCTTGCCTTTGTCTACGGGCTTGGGAATGTTGCTTGATGCCCAAGGCGTCTTAGGCTTGCTGCGGATGTCTTGGCTCTTACGTTTGATGTGCTGCTCAGCCTGGACAGATAGTTGGAACAAGTCTTTGAAGTCGCTGTAGATTTGCCTTTCCACTTTGCGGCTGATTCTTTCTTGGAGTCCATCCAAGAATTGTGTCATCAATGCTTCTTCATCATCATTGAGCTCTAGTCTGTTCCTTAGCTTCTCGAACTCCTCATAGTACTTGTCTACTGATCTGGTACCCTGCTTAAGAGTACGAAAACGACGTTGCAAGTCCCTATGAAAGTAAGGTGGAACAAACCTTTGTCACATGACATCCTTCATGTCGACCCATGAGTCTATGGGCCTCATTCTTTACCTCCTTCTGTCAGATACCTCACGATCCCACCAGATGAGGGCATTGTCCGTGAGTTGTGTTACTGCCATTGAGACTCTCCTAGGTCCTGCTTGGTTGTAATGATCAAAGATATGATCCATTCTTCTCTCCCAATCTAGGTAAGCCTCGGGGTCTACTTTTCCTGCAAAACTTGGAGGAGTTAGCTTAACATCAGGATGAGTTACCCGGTTGTAGGTGTGTTCATCTCCATCCTCATGATGTCTAGGAGGCATCCTTGGTCTCTGGTGAAGCCCATATGGCTCGAAGCCATCATCTCCTGCCTCTGGTTGCCGTGGAGGTCCCCTCGGCCTATGGTGATAGTTATGAGGTTGTGTGTCCTCATCTCCATCTGGCTGGGGCTCCTCCTGTTCGTACCGTGTCCTAAGGTGCTCAGGACCTTCAGGACGGTCTTGCTCAGCTCTCATGTGCCTTATGGCCTGGAATCTCACAGGCCTCTCCACGCGCTCCAATCTCTCGCCTATGGATGCGAGTTGCGTTTGGAGGGTGGTGAACATGGCCATCATGGCTTCGGTTGCTTCTCTATTTTCTTCTGCCATTGCGTGCTACAAAGAAAGAAGACAAGTTATGATACTCCTAATTTATTAGGAGGGTTTTCTTTTATAAGGGGATTCGAATAATGCAAAAAGGAAAAAATTTGAGAATTGGAAATTCAAAAATATGAAGATTTGAAAAAAATGAAACTTTCTTGACAACTATTGCTAGCTGTCCAAATCGAATCCCTTAGGTATTTTTTCTATTTTCTTTTTCTTTTCTATTTAATTTGACTTAAAAATAATGGAAATATGATTCTAACAAAAAGGAAAAATCTGGACCGGCCAAGTTGATTCCGGAGCCAGCGGCATCACCAATGGGACCGGCGGTGTCATCCACGTCGCCACTGATTGGGCCAGAGGTTTGGGCCTCTCCGCTGGCAATGTTGATCGGTCCGGTCATGTTGGTCGAAGGTCCGGCGGTACGCTTGGGCCTGCAGACGTGCCAAATGGCCCGACTGTCTCGGGCAAGCTCCCTGGTCGGTCAGTCTGGTCTCCTGGCCGGCCATACGACCTGATGTCCCCATCACCTGGCCCGGCTGATCATAGGGACGGCGGTACCGCTTAGCCCGGCAGGCGCGCCAAATGGCCCAACTGTCTCGGGCAAGCCTTGTGGTCGGCCGTTTTGGTCTTCTGGCCGGCCAGACGATCTGATGTCCTCATAATCCCATCCCCCTTCAGTAGGTTTTGACCTCAAAACTGGCTCATCTTCAAGGAAAGGAGCTAAATCAGTCACATTGAATGTGGTAGACACATTAAACTCACCTGGAAGTTCAATTCGGTAGGCGTTGTTGTTGATCCTCTCCAGCACTCTGAATGGTCCATCTCCTCTTGGGGCCAGCGTGGAACTCCTTAGGTTGGGGAACCTCTCTTGCCGTAGGTGTAACCACACCCAATCGCCTGGTTGAAAGAGCATTTCTCTTCTCCCCTTGTTGGCAGGAGTCACGTACTGCCCGGTCCTCTTCTCCAGGTTCTCTGCTACCTTCTGGTGTATCTTCTTGATGAATTCTGCCTTAGATGCTCCATTGAGGTTGGTCATTTCTGCTGGTGGCAGTGGTGTTTGCTCTGAAGGCGTTTGAGGGTTGAAGCCGTAGACTACTCCAAAAGGGGTCTTCTTTGTGGTTGAATGCACTGCTCGGTTTTAAGCAAATTCTATAAATGGCAGGCACTCCACCCATGTCTTGAGGTTCTTCCCTAGTATGGCCGTGAGAAGAGGCGACAATGTCCGGTTGACTGCTTCAGTTTGGCCATCGGTTTGGGGATGGCATGTGGTAGAGAAGAGCAACTTCGTGCCTAGCTTTCTCCAGAGGGTCCTCCAGAAGTGGCTGAGAAATTTGGTGTCTCTGTCTGACATGATGGTCCTAGGCACTCCATGAAGTCATACTATCTCCCTGAAGAATAGTTCGGCTATTTGCGTGTCATCATTAACATTGGCACATGGTATGAAATGTGCCATCTTGGAAAATCGGTCCACCACTACAAAGATAGCATCTTTGTGGTTGATCTTGGGCATACCTAGAACAAAGTCCATGGAAATGTCCACCCATGGATGTGTAGATATGGGTAGAGGGAGATACAACACGTGAGGGTGCACTCGTGACTTTGTCTTCTTGCAGTGATGCACCTTGCACAATGGGCGTCTACTTACCTCTTGATGTGTGGCCAATAGAAGTGCTCCTTGACCACTGCTAGTGTCTTGTCAACACCAAAGTGGCCCATAAGACCTCCTCCATGAGCTTCTCGGGTGATAATCTCTCGTAGAGATCCTTGTGGTATGCACAACCATCTTTCCCGGAACAAAAACCCATCATGGATGTAGAACTTGCCATGACTCCCTGTGCCACACTCCTTGTAGCTCTCAGCAAAGTCTGGATTATCCTTATACGGGTACTTGATGTGCTCAAATCATAATACCTTTGCTTCCATTGTAGATATCAAACCAAACCTTCTTGATAGTGCATCGGCTACCACATTGTCCTTGCCCTTCTTGTACTTGATAACGTAAGGGAAGGTTTCTATAAACTCCAAGTGCTATCCCGGCCTTGTGCAATATCGACATGAGTATGCTGCCAATGTAGAGATGAGGGTCGGCGGCTGTGCGTGCCCTCAATCGGAACATCGGAAACTCCCTCCCAAATACGCAGCCAATGTTCACATCATCCCCTAAGGGGTGTTCTATAAGCTCTCCCTCATCGTTTCTGAGAATATCTTTAAGGCCTTGCAAGAGGAGACATAACTCAACCATCTTAACTGCTCCAACGCTCTTTCTTGCAAAGAGCGTGTTGGCTAAAAGTTTCAAGACAACCCTCATGGCTGGATTTCTTACTTTTGCCATTGTTGATACTCCACCGTGGTAGGTGCCGTGTGTGATCATGTTACAGAATCCTGGGTGTTCGTAAAGCTCAGGAAATGAATATTTTCTTTCTTTCAAAATCTGTAGGCATCGCAAAGATCGAAGATAATGTACTCGTTCTCCTCCACTTTGGAGGTCAAGTACCCCTCACTGGCGGTCCTTTTGGTTGGATGGAAGTATGGGAGTTGCACCGTTGCCCAGAAATTCCGTGACATCTGGGAATAAGGGGAGTGGACATTTCGACAAGTAGCTTAGCCCCATCTTTCCGAGCAATTCCTTGACATCCGCATTTAATCCCAATTGTCACAGCAGCCCTTTGGTGAGGACTCGTGCAGGATGCAATTCGATCTTGTTGAGGTCTGCGAACGTATTTCTTTCCTCCTCAGTGAGTGTAACCTTTGCATGGATGTCAACTGTAGGGAGCTAGGGTGCTCCTTCTCTTTCTGATTCTGCATTCGTAAACATAGGCATCTTTTTTTAGGCTTAGAACTCGAAGCAAGTTTCCTCGCCGGAATATTCGTCGTCATATTCCTACAAAATTAAATCAATGCGATGAGAGACAATCCAAGATACTTTGCTGCAAAAAAATTTAAATTATGCGCAAATTGCCGACTTCCAAGAGATTTTATAAATTCAAGCATTTTGTTCCTTAATTCCCAAGTAAGCTAATTATGCTCATTTATCAGATTTTTTCTGGTAATTTTGATCTTATGAGCAATCTAACTCCACAATTCTTCAATTCCCTCGTCCAATTACCCTTTACAAACTTGATTAATCAATAATCCCAAAATTCCAAATTTCTCAAAATCCTCAAGAACCCTAAATTTTCCAAATTTCTAATTCTCTTAGGAAATATGAAAGTAACCACAAAATCAATAAACCGAAGTGTAAGAGAATAATCTCAGCACCAAATACATCAATTCCACAAGAAATTAATTCCTTGAATCCAAATATTTGAAACATGGTTAATAGTGTCAATACCTTGGATTTGATTGTAGAATTATGAATAAATAAGGATGGAGCTCCTTACTTGAGTCTAGGAGAGTAAATTGGAGGTTGTTTGTCAACGGGAGAAGCTCTTTCTCTATCTCTCTCTCTCTCTCTCTCTCTCTCTCTCTCTCTCTCCCTCTCTCTCTCTCTTTTT
>JAENJI010001118.1:0-17059 GCA_018901935.1 Pugionium cornutum | reverse complement strand
TGTTGAAAAAAACCGCTTTTGTGACAAAAAGTTAGTTTTCTTCAATTGACCATGATTTTTTTCCAAAGCAAATTTCTCGAGAAGTATGCAAGATTTATTCCGATCAAAGTAGACTTCCCGAGAAGTCTGCTTTGGAAAACATTCATGGTCAATTGCAGAAAACTAACCTTTTATCATCAAAACTGTTTTTTTTATTGACAGAGCAGACTTTTCAAGAAATCTGCTTTGATAATGAAATACAAAGTAGACTTTTCAAAAATTATGTTTTGATAATGAAATACAAGTCAGTCTTTTCGAGAAGTCTATGATGTGGAACAAAAAAATCATAGCCAAAACACGAAAACTAACCTTGGATCTTGAATTTTATGTTGAGTGACTTCAAAGATAACCGATATAGACTTCCAGAAGGTTGTTTTAACGGATAGTGATGATGTTTTTGCAAAGTTGGAAGCTTTTGATGATAGTGTGAGGAGAGAAATTGGAAGAAAATGTATGAGAAAATGAAAGAGGTTGAGATGAATGTATTTGATGAAGGAATAAAGCTAAATGGTGGGTGTGTCAATTGCATTAAGAGCTCCTAACAACCACGAAAATGGTGGTTGTGTGCAATAGTGGTTGTGTGCAATGGTGGTTGTGTGCAATGGAGAATATGATATTTTCGTAATATTTTTGAAACGTTTGTTCATAATGGTTTTTTATATTTAAAATAAAATTAATTATAAGGTAATGGTAAAAGTTATAAATAAAATTATTGTTGAATGATAAAAAAGAGATACAATGTTAGTTTTGCAAAAATAAGTTTAAAAGGGTTAAATTTGCAAATGGACAAATGTTTTAGGTCATTTTTGCAAATCACCCTTCTTTTTCAAACACTATAAATGATCTTGTTTTAAAAATATTTATTATATTTCAAAAAATTTACTATATGTTTTTGATTAATATTTTGTAGCTGAAACAACTTATTCAAGTTCTTTAAGGATTTATATATTTTGTAAGAAAACCATACAAGAATTTCGAAATACAAATCTCAACAAACAAGTTTAATATGGATATTAAAGTTTTTTCCGTTTAAAACGTTTATATAAATATTAAAACTTATAAATAACTATGTTATGCTTTCTAAAACAGTAAAAAGTAGGTATAAAATAAAATAAATATCATAGTACATTTTCTGATGAATGGGTTAGACATTCTTGAAAACTATTCGAATTTATCTTTTTTATCTTCAAACGGTGTTCATTTAATACGATACGATACACATGTATTCGAAAACTATTTGTAAAAACTCTAATACGATACACATGTATTTATAGGTAAAGCAGAACCGGCATTCTACATTTAATGTTCTTAAAATTTATAATTTTGACTATAAATCTTAATAACACTACCAAAATAAAAGTTATACGGCCAAATAATAATTTTTAAAAAAATGCAAAAGTTCTTTTATTTCGTTTCAATATGTTAACAAAAAAATAAAAAGTTGTAAATAAAAAGTTAACACTTCATATCCCATCTTAAAAATTGTATGATTTTCCTTAAAATAGAAAAAGATAGAATCTTTCGCTTCTTCATTCGCAGAAAGTCAACTATATTATTTTACAGAATTGATTATCATGATTTTGAATTTGGTTATGCATAATTGATATAGTCATTATCTTTGATGAGTGGCTAGTTTTCTCCAATATTCAAATGAATTTGATGTATTTTAAGATTTTTTTTTATGTATTCCCTTATTTTAGAAAGTTAGAAATCTTAAGAAAATTGTTTTAGATATTTTCATAAAAAACATATTTTTAAATAATTTAATCCCGTTAGAGAAATTAATAATCTTTTTTGTTAGTGCTCACAAAAAAACATACAATTTAAATGTTATGGAGAAATAATAGAAAAATCGTATAATTGTTTATAAAGTGAGAGTGACTAATGTTTAAGCCCAAAAGTTTTACACTTACACTTTAAATCTCAAACTAGAATAATTAACATTAGAAACCATCAAAATAAATCTTTACTTATGGGCTATCATTATTATTAACGGAACAATAAATATCATTAACTAGATATTAAATGTTGTTAACAAAAGGTAAACACTCTTTTTAACTACAAAACTATTTTTAACTACAAATCTTTGAGGTTTAAACTTTAAAATGTTAATGTATACCACTTTGAAAGATATTTATACAATTATTGTTATTGTAATTACTATTAATATTATTAATTCAACATATTGTTTATAATTAATAACTAAAATATGAAAAACAAGAAAAAAATAATTTTCCTTGGAAGACTCGGTCATTATCTAAAATTGTTCTTGCATTATTGTCTATATCTTCTTTGTATTGTATCTTCGTTTATGTGACACTTTCATATGCATATATCATACTGACTCTGATTTCTTTATCCAATTCCAATAGAATATATTTGGTTTACTTGACCCATACAACGAGATCCATATATGATATTTTATCAAATGTGGCATGGGAAAATTTTGGCAATGATTAATTGTGGTGGAAAGTGAAAAAGACAAATAAAAGATGTATCATGGGAGAATAGAGAAAATATTAGTGAAACATACCCATGTCCAGTACATTGTTAACCTTTGATCTCATGTTGACATATTCAATCAATCGATTTTTTGAATATTATTTCTAATTTTATATCACTACAAGAAAACATGTGTTTTGCGACCACCTGAAGTGGTCGCAAAATAGTAGTCGCAAATTTGCGACTGATTTGCGACCACGGAAATAGTGGTTCATTTTGCGACTAATTTGTAACCACATGGTGGTGACTATTTTTGTGACTAATTTGCCACTGAATTTCCGTAACAAATTTTGCCACTGTTTTGCGACTACATATGTGGTTGCGAAATATGTAGTCACAAATCAGTCATAAAATTTTGTGACTGATTTGCGACTACAAGAGTAGTGCAGTCGCAAATCAGTCACAAAATTTTGTGACTGATTTGCGACTACGTTTCTACTGTAGTCGCAAATCAGTCACAAAATATTATGACTGCTTTGCGACTGCGTTTCTCCTGTAATCGCAAATCAGTCACAAAAAATTATGACTGATTTGCGACTACATTGGTCTTGTAGCCGTAAATCAGTCATAATTTTTTATGATTGATTTGTGACCACATGAATGAAGGAGTCGCAAATCGGTTGCAAAATTTGCGACTGATTTGGGACTGATTTGCGACTACAACGTAATTAGATTTAAAAAAATATATAAAATTTTAAATAACTATTGAAATAATTTTTATATTTTGAAAATAAAAATATTAATATTTTTTAAATTTAATTTCAAAATATTTAAATTATTTTAATAATAAATGTAAAATAATATTTGTAAATATAATTTTTAATAATACTTTTTAAAATTAATTTCAATAATAATATTAATATTTTGTAATTAGAAATATTAATAAAATAATTTATATTATTATGTTTTAATATTAATATTAGTTAATTTTTTTATAAATATTAATATAATAGTTCATAATTTATGGTTTAATATTCATATTATTTAATTTTTAGTAATTTATAATAAAATTATTTGAAAATATTTTTGAAAATTAATTTCCAAAATTATTAAGTTTTAATAAAATTTTTAAATTTTTAATTATGAATATTTTCATAAATTTATATTTTTAAAATTATTAAATATTATAAATAGTTTTTATTAATGAATAATAAATATTATGATATTAAATGAAAAATATATGAACTAATTAATATAAAATATTAAATAAAAAGAAATAAAAAACTTAAATTCTAATATTTATTATTGAAAATTTAATTTATAGGAAAAAAATTTTTAATTTTCAGGCGGCGGAAATTAGAAATATAAAGGCGAAAATGGGGTCGGGGTCGGAGCCGTCGATGGTTCCCCTGTGCAATCGTTTTCCCGCATATAGGAGGCGAATGCGGGATCCATCCGTTGGAAATACCCGAGGAGCATCTCCAAGCTCGAGATCTTCTTTTGGTTATTTCTATTCAGCTCTTCCATCTTCTGATTTCTTTCCAGAATCTGCGCGTTTTGTTGTTTAATTAACGCGTTTTGTTCTTGAAGCATTACGTACTTGGGTGAATTGGTTTGCACCCCAGTACGTCTACCCGTAGACTGTATGCGGTTCAGGCTACCGAGTCCATAAAGACGGCCTCGGTCATCCGCAACAGAAGACTACAAAATAACAAAAACAAAAATTAAATAATAAATTTAATTATTTAATTAATTATAAAATATGTTATAACAAAAAAATTTGAAAATTTTTTTTACCTGAATGAAGATCTCATTCTTCTGTTCTAGAGTCACCTCAATTGGACGGGAAGTTCTATCAGATGTTTTTGTTGGATCGACCTCCACGATCGCCATCTTCTCTTGGATATTTCGTTCGTATGCTTCACAGATTTGTTTTGCTTTCAAATCTACATACGAACCATCCGGTCTTGTGTGAGTCTTTATAAAGACCTCACCTATTGAGACTTGTCGTCTCAAATTATGTTCCTTCACAGATATTGAAATAAATTGTAGCTAATTAATAACAAAAATGTTCATTAAATTTAAAGAAACAAAATGACTTACCATTTCCTGCTGGACCTAAATGTAGGATTTTTGGCCCGACAAATGTTTGTGCGGGCCAAGACCATCCTGAGCGAAGTTGCGGTTATGAGAGGATTTAGTACTCCTCTTGGTAGACATTTCTCGGTAGAAGTTGCGGTTATGGGAAGTTCTTGTATATCCCATGTATGATTTGTTTCCATAACTCCTTTCTCATCTCTTACTGCATCTAACCATTCTTTATTGCTCTTACCATCTTTATAAGTCCTTGGAATCTGACTTTGTTCAATCTTTCCAAGTAATGCTTGATGACTAGATGGCAAGAGGTCAAAGGAACAAACAGCTTGTGTGGGATGAGTCACAGCCTGGTTGTTGTAGAAGATCCTAGTGTTTACCCAATTGGATGGGTCTTTCATAAGTCTAGTACTCCTCTTTAGTTGCTTAACAGGTGGTGCAGCCTCCTCTACAACCGTTTCCTCTTCCATTTGGTGAATAGGTTGCTCTATACCCACTTTCAAGTCGTTTTGTTCTTGGTTTTAGGCCATAGCTTGTTCTTGGATTGGAGTTGATTCTTGAGTTACCGCCTCTTGTTCATTCTCTTGGTTATCTTGTAAGCTACTTGGGATTCTTGCTTCTTCTTTTCTTAAATCCTTTGGCACATCATTTCCCAAATGATTCAAGAGAAATCTCAAACTCGTAGCCAAATCAGAAGGTGACCTTGAGAGATCCTTCAATCCTTCCCAATCTTTTGGATCATAATAGCTTCGTTCTTCTATGAACTTGAGATCTCTGGACACATATGTCCTGTTGTTACTCGGATCATAATACTTATAACCCTTTTGTGTTGTCGAATATCCAAGGAACATACACTTGATGATATTTACCTCCAACTTGTTTTCTAGATCCTCTGGAACATACACAAAGCATACACACCCAAATACACGTAAATGATCAATGGAGGGTTTAGTTTTATTGAGTACCTCAAATGGGGATATCTCTTTCAAGACTTTGGTTGGAATCCGATTGATGAGGTAGAAAGCAACCAAGACTGCATCTCCCCAAAAATTTTTAGGAACATTGGTATGAAACATCATGGATCTTGCTACTTCCATTAAGTGTCGGTTCTTCCTTTCAACAACTCCATTTTGTTGTGTTGTGTGTGGGCAACTAGTTTAATGTAGTATTCCATGTTTTTTAACTGAGCTTTGAATCTTTGACTTGTGTATTCCCCTCCATTATCTGATCTTAACACTTTAATCTTGGCATTGAATTGATTAGTAACATAATTATAAAAGTTTATAAATGTCTCATAAACCCTATCTTTAGACGGAAATAATGTAAACCCATGTATATTTCGATTTCTCATCTATAAAGGTCACAAAATATTTATTCCTATCTCTAGACATGCAAGGTGAGGTCCAAACATCGGAATGTACTAAATCAAAGCAGTGCTCATAAATTGTAGACGATTTAGGGAAAACAACATGACAATGTTTGCCAAGAATACAAGCCTCACAAACTGAGTGATCATAAGAGACATTAGGAATTATTAAGCTTAAAGCACGAGCATGAGGATGTCCTAATCTAGCATGCCATAAGACATCTTTATTAGCAAAAACACAGGATTTGAAAGCTAAGGAATCAAAATTGTTTGGAGGAATGTCTTCAAGAACATAGAGCACATCTTGAGTTCCACCACCTCCAAGTATCTTACCACTCTTAATATCCTAAAAGTAAACATTGTTAGGCCCAAAAGTAACATTACAATTAAGGTCTTTAGTAGCCCTTTTGACCGAAACTAGATTAGACTTAAACTTAGGTACAAAGAAAGCATTACTTTCTTTGTGAAATAGTTTTAATTTCCCGGTTCCTTCAATTAGAATACCCTTACCATCAACTATAGTTACTTTTCCTAGACATGGTTAAATGTTCTTTAACAACCTAGCATTGCTAATCATATGGTGAGAAGCACCCGAATCCACTACCAACTTATGATCCGATTTATCAAGCAATTTATGGGAGTAGAGTGTGATACCGGAGAGTTTTGAGGCATATGCCTTGATGAGATCCTCCAAGTCAATCTTCTTAACATACTTCATAGATACATTGAATCTTTACAGCCTTTTTATAGAGGATTTACAATGTGAACACAAAACAAAAACGAATTTAAACTTATGGATGAACTTGAAGAGAGGAGAAGCTTGTCAACAACCAATGAGAAGAGATGGGAAGAGCTGCCAATGGTCTTATGACCGTTTAATGTCTCTATTCTTGGCTAAATGACAAGGTTACATGGTTACCAATACTGTGTGCAGCATGGAGATGTCCTTGTCACCTTGATTCTTCTCCCAAGACAGCTATTTAACCATTTTAACCATGTGGTTAATAATAACTCCCTCTTTTTTCTTTTCCTTTCTTATTCAAACTGAATTATCGTGCTCACAGTTGCCTTGCAGGTCAAGATAGGTTTTATTTGATTTTCCTATGTCAATATCATATGGCACACGACATACAGCAATACATCCACAATTGCGGTATATGTCCGCGGAACAAATATAATTTGGCAACCAAACCAGATATGCTATAGGCTTTACCTGTACCTCTCGGAGTTTAGGAATCCATAAGCCTTGACTTCATCAAAGGGCTGCCCTCGTCTCACGGCAAGCACTGCATCTTGGTTGTCATTGAATGGCTGAGTAAGAATGCCCATTTATTGGCACTATCACACCCATACACGACAATCGACATAGCCCATCTCTACCTAGACCATGTTTTTAAACTCTATGGGATGCCAAAAGATGTGGTCAGTGACAAAATCCTACATTTCTGAGTGATGTATGGAAGGAATTTTTTCGAGTGTAGGAAGTTGATTTGAGATTTTGAACAACTTATCATCCTCAAACGGATGGTCAAATTGAGGCCATTATCAAGACTCTGGAGACATACCTACGATGCGTGACGGCAGAAACACCTCACTCATGGAGCAGATGGTTAACATTAGCCGAGTGGTGGTATAACACAATATACCACACCGCAATTAAGAGCACTCTTTTTGAGGTCATTTACAGGCAGCCACCTCCTACTCACCTATCATATTTACCCGGAGAAAGCTTAACAGTCGTTGATCGTAGTCTGTAGAGACGAGAGGGGATAATTTCTATGTTTAAATTCCATCAGCTGCGTGCACAGAACAGGATGCGGAAAGCTATCGATCCTCATCGTTCACCAAGAAAATTCAAAACCAGTGAGTTTGTATACCTCAAGCTGCAGTCCTATCGACATCACTCTTTGAAAAGTCGGAATATTCCCCATAAGCTCTCTCTAAGATTCTATGGCCCATTCCGAGTCATTGAAACTGTGGGCGAAGTAGCATACAAACTCCACCTCCCAAATGATGCAGCCATTCATGATGCCTTCCATGTTAGTCAACTAAAGTTGTGCCCCAATCCACCTTCTACAACACCTGTCTGCCACATTAATTCTGGTTGGACCTCGACACAAGAAAACAACTTGAAGCTATTCTGGAGAAAAAGATGGTAAAGTACTGCAACACAGCTGTTACAAAAGTTCTGGTCCAATGAAAAAGAGACCCTCCTGGCCAAGCTACGTGGGAGTTTTACCAAGATCTTATTACAAAAATCCCAACTTTCATCCTTGAGGACAAGGATCTTCTCAAGAGGGCATTATTGTAACAGGAATCCCTATTACCTTCACGATTCCACATGTTATTTTTTCTTCTTCACCATTTTAATTTCCTTAAAATCTAACCCGGGTCTGTCCGGTTGGGTTAGCTTTTCTATTTTCTTAAACCGGTCACATGTTGACCAACATCCTATAAAAGACCTACATGCCAGTACTACAGGATTATCAATAAGATTTTATTCTCTCT
Organism: Pugionium cornutum; assembly: GCA_018901935.1. Classification (NCBI taxonomy): domain Eukaryota; kingdom Viridiplantae; phylum Streptophyta; class Magnoliopsida; order Brassicales; family Brassicaceae; genus Pugionium; species Pugionium cornutum. Next base: position 8,610 of record JAENJI010001118.1, on the reverse strand, counting down.
TTCCTCTTAATCGTTTCCCAGGCAGAAACATGTCAACCATTCCTAACGTCCAAGTAGATTATCGTTCTTCCCTTAATCGTTTCCCATGTAGATTATCACCTCTTCTTTGAGTTTTTGGTAAGCTCTAGAATGAGATTTCACTCTAACTAAATTCCTATTTCTCTACTTGGATCGTTGATGGAAACAATTTAGAATTCCCAACAACTTTTCCCACTAACTCGCGGAAAATCCCTAAATTCAACTTTTTCTGGATCGAAGGCCACCTCAATGACCTTTTTAGAAAATTCTCCCATTGTTGTGATCAAAGCTGCGGTGTATTAGTTTATCGGAATGTGGCAAAACTGAACTCAAATAGAGATGGACTCAAAATAATCCGACATAGGATTTTATCTCATCTTTCCAATGTTAAAGACCACGAATTGTAGTTATATATCCTTTCTTGAGGATGCTCATATCGAAAGATAAATTGGAATTTTTCTTTAGAGAGAGCAATTCCTATTATCCGGTTGTAGAATTGCGATTTCATTAGAATATTTAAAATTAACGATGACATCTTTTCGCAATCAGGGTTTAAGGTTCTTTCCACCATATTTAATAAATTCCTCTCACTCAAACAAAATTGAATAACGTCTGGTAACGAGAAGGGTTCATCCTCCTCTTCTAAAGAGATGGTCATAAATGCTTTGTATACTTGATGAATATATCTTCTTTTGATACCAGCAGATTGCTTTGAAAAAAGTAATTGAGATTTCTGTTATTCACTTTTTGAAGAATTTTTTAAAAATCCTAAGAGATATGGTTTTTGGATCCATTTTAGGACAAAAAAACACTTTAGGACAAAAAATTTCTCTTGTAAAATTTTGAATGAGAGAAATTTTTAAATGTTAAAATTAGAGTCAGATTTTTAATTTATTGAATGACTATATTCAAATGTTCAAAAATTAAATTATAAAGAGAATAAAAAAAAGTATAGCACCACAATAAAATAATTATTTTATTCATATATGGTAAAGAGAAACATACAATAGACAGACACAGACAACGACAAACAACATTGACACAAAAATAAAAAAAGATAGAAACGACATTATTTGAGAAAATATGCTGAAAAAAACCAAATACTTTTTAGAATTTGTTTCATTTTTATTACTTCCTCTTTTGAGCATATGAATATTTTCTTCACCATATTGCAAAACTCGCTAAATAAAAATCCCAAAACTTTGTATTAATATACTTATTAATATATAAAAAAAAGAAGAGAGGAGAGATGTGTGAACTTACAGCCATGGATCATCTCCAAGAAGCCTTATATCTCCTTCACAGTCTGCAAAAACTATTTCCCATTGATTACGAGTCTGCAACTCGCCTTTGAGATCAAAGAGCTTCTCAAGTTCTTGTATGAGTTGATTATATCCATCAAATATTGATAAATCCAAAACTCTAACTATAGCTACATCTTTCATATGAACCTGTGAATTAAAAATAGATGTTGTCTTGTAAACTTAACACATAATATTACGTTGTCTTGTAATGGATTCATAAAATATAAGCTCAAATTCTTGTAAATTGAATGATTTTGTCATACCTTTGTCCGGATTCTAGTAGAACTGATTTGTGTGGTGCACACATTTTTAGGGGATGCTATAGTTTGGTTTTTTTCTTCAAACAATTCGACATTTTCACTATTTTGATATGGGTCATTTGGTTCCATGTGACTCGTTAGTTCAACTCCAAATAATCTGCAACTAGTGATTGAGGAGCTCTTGCTTGATTCTCCAATTTCTTGACCTTGAATCAATGAAGGATTCCATAATTTCATTGATGTTGATCCTATAAACAGACAAAATTAGATTTTTTAAATAATTTATAAGCATAAAATTTTAATATATTTTTTTATTTTACCAATAATTTCATTAATTTGACGGGCACGTTTGTTTTTGAGTAAAATGGATTGAGGAATATTTGAAGATGTTGAATGCTCAATTTCCCATGGTGAAACTTTAGAAGGTCTTAGAATTGGTGCATGCTCATCCCATTGCACCTATATAATAAAAAAGATTGAGAATGTTATTTATTATATTTTTTAAATTGATATTCTTACAAAAAAATGAAGTTTGAAAACATTATTTACTTCTAGACTTCGCCATTCCGAATTTTTCCAATGGGGAGAAAAATCTTTGTGTCCTATTACTGTCCCAGTGTATCTTTTTGTAATGAAAAAAACATTCGTAAACATATTTTAAAAACATAATATATATGTATTCAATTTTTTACCTTGTTTCAGTAACATCTTTACCATCAAATCGCATTGTAAACTTTGAACCCACATGAAATTTGTTGTTCACTCCATCTATAAATTTTTCATAGTTGACAACGAATTGGCTTGATCTAATATTATACAAGAAAACCAATATATAAGTATACTTGTTTGAAGAAACTAATCCATGATATATCATATAGACTAATATAATGGGTGATAGTTACCTTGGCCTATAGAACACATCGAACATACATTTGGTAGTAATAGCATTCAATATCGAACCAATTACTCCATGATAAATATTCTCTGTTGATATGACTGATGAAGTTTTCTTGCGATATTGTTTTGTTGCTCTTCTGATTCCAATTCGTGATTCTCCATTCTCCCCTCTTGAACAAGAAAGCAATTTAGTTCCAAAATCTAAGAAATAAAAGAGATGTAAAATGGTGAAAATGTATACCTAAGGAATACAAAAGAGTCTCCAGCTACCAATTTTTTTTCTGCCATGAACACATTCCAACCAGTTGTGAAAAGCTGCCTCCGCGGATTACCTACTCGAATTTTTGTCGAAAAATGAATACTAGTATTCACTTATTATAAGGTTTAATATAAGATTATAGATAAAAAATCATTTCTTACCTCTAAAAACATTTTTAAATTTCCATTCATAGTTATTCAAATCTTTAGTGACTAGTTCTTGACTCGGTGTTAGCTGAGACATGTCCAAGAAATTCAATAAAAAAATATTTATATGCAAACTTAAAATAGAGTCAAATGTGAGATCATTTGGTGAAGTGCCAGTGGAGGAAGACATTCATTGGCATGTGTTCTCTTGATAGAGCATCGACCATGAGAGTTTATATCAGATGCAGTTAAGATCTTAGTAAAAGTATGATAGTTTGGTCTTTCTTGATTGTCATTACGAACATTGACTCTAACTTGCTAGAAAATTATAATTTTAGAAGAAAAAAATGATTTAATACAGAATATATGAAGAAAATTCTAGTAACTTAAATAAATACAATGTTAAGCTTTGTTACTCACAGCTATTTCTGGTAGCAATGTAATTTCTGCATAAATCTCATCTGTATCATTTTCCACCTAAATTCAAAAATTAAAAAATATAACAAATAGTAATGGTAGAATCCAAAATAGCTAATTTGAATTCTCTTAAACAACATTATGAATATAAAAATACATACCTTAAGTTAAACACCGATAACATTACATAGAAGCTTAGAAGGAATATCAAAATGTGGCTTTATTTGATCTAAACCTTCTTCTAAAAAGCACTCAATCTAAAATAATACCATAAGTTACATATCACAAACCAAAACGGAATAATTAACATAGAAAGAGATTCACAAAGAACTTACATTTTCAATGTGTCCTTGAGGAAAATAGTAAACTTTCTCTCCATATTTTGGAAGATCAAACAAAGGTCCAACACATAACTTCCATAACTCTTCGTACAAATAGTTCTTTGCTTCATCAACAACTAAAGAAAGCGTATTGTTTTTTTCCATAAAAAAATATTTCTAAATAATTTCATCCAGTTAGAGAAATTAATCAAATTTTTTGGTTAATCCTCAGAAAAATAAAACATACACTTTAAATGTTGTGGAGAAATAATAGAAAATTCGTATAATTGTTTATGAAGTCAGAGTGACTGACATTTGAAAACTCAAAAATTTTACGCTTACAGTTTAAATCCCAAACTAGAATAATTAACATTATAAATCATTATAAACCATCAAAGTAAATATTTACTTACGCACTATCATTAACAAACGGTAAACAAACACGCTTTTTAAGTGCAAATTTTTGAGGTTCAAAATTTTAAAATGTCAGTGCATACCACATTAAAAGAAATTTATACAAGTATTGTTATTGTAATTACTATTAATAGTACTAGGTGATAGTGTGCGTGGTATGCACGGATTATATTTTCCTTATTGTATTTAATTATTGTTTTTAACTATTTAATTTTAAAATATCTTTATTTTTTAGTCACTGAAACCCTTATCTTTTACCCGAGTGATTTACTTTTATGATCGGTGACTTTGTAGAACTTTTTACCGTGTATTGACCAGAAATTTTTTTATCTTGTAAACTGAGTTAGCCTTCAAAATATGTTCGAATCAATATTTTTGCCGAAATGAATCCTTGTACTGCATTGGATTATGTTTTTTCATTATTGTTTTTTGGTCGGTGAATCATATACCATTTTTATGGTTGGTGGATTTGCAAAAATCTATGTATTAGAAATTTGATTCATTAAACTTAATAAAATTTCTAGAAACTTTTACAAACACCAATTTTTTAGCATTTTTTTGTAAGTGAATCATAAATTTCTAAATATATTAGCAAGTTTTAGAAAAGTTTAGAAACACTAACTTTTTACCCCTATTGACCATAAAATGTTTTAACTTTTAAAATGAGTTAGTCTTCAAAATATGTTCAAACTGAAAAATGTCGAAATGAATCATTGTGCTGCATTGGATTGTATAATTTTAAATCAGATATACAGTGATCTTAAAAAATATAATAATATATTCGATAAAAATATAATAAATTTTAAAACAAAAACAGCAGAACACATTGGAAAAAATCTTAAAACACACATATTTCTCTTGATGAGGAAAAAAACTAAATTTGGAAGTTATTTATTATAGAACTAAAATATAATATTTATAAGTAATCAAAATAGAAATTAAACAAAAAAAATGTGTCATATATCAATTTTGTATATAATAGAATAAAAATAGAATAAGAGAAATTAAGAAATGAAAATGAGAAAGTATAAAAAAGAAATCGAGGAAAGAGGAAAAGTAAACTTCATAAACATATCTTTTTGTCAAATAGTAACATCTTTAAACCCATGAGTGTTTTGTATTTGTTAAAATTCTGGGCTTCCCAAAAAAAAAATAAGTATGATCAATATTTATACATTGCAAAAATCTCTATCAAAATTGTTGAAAAAGGTGAGAAATATGAGGGTGAGAAGCGGAGTAAGAATTGTTTTATGTCATGATTAGCTTTTAGGAATTGTGTGCAAGATTTCTGACCGATATAGAAGTTGGTGTTTTATGATGTTGGTAAATGAAGGTCATTATTATGAGGATAGTGGCCAGTAACATGTGAGTTAGTGGTGTAAATAAAACAAACGAGTTATTAACTTTAATTGTTTAAATAAGTCTAAATCGGGAGGAGTAAGTGGTCTATAATGATCTCTAATAATTCATTCTAAAGGTGATGGAGTTGGATAATTTATGTTGAATGTTTAATTGCTGGATAAATAATTATAAATTTGGTAACTGAAAGTAATTATTGTGAGGGTAGTGGTCAATTATAGGTGAGTTAGTGGGGGTGAAGAAAACCGTTATTAATTTTAATTGTTTAAATAAGTGTAATTCTAATCGAAATTATGTTGAAATTTTAATAATTTGAAGGATAATTGTTGAATATATAATTATAATTTTTGAATAAAATAATGGAGAATTGCTAAAAATGACCTAAAACTTGCTTCCAAATGCAAGTTTAATCTGTATAAAAAAATTCTTGCAAAACTAATCCATGATGGTAAGAAAATTACAAAACACTCCTTTTGATTAAAAATAATATAAAAATGTCAATTACATTTTAGTCCCTACGTTGCGTGCTTTATTGGGATAAAAATAGACTTTTCAAGAAGTCTGTTTTGGTAATCAGAAACAAAGCACACTTCTCAACAAGTCTGATTTGTAAACAAAAAACCCGTATAGTTCTTGAGAAATGTGTTTTGTCAGCCAAATACAAAACACAATTCTCATGAAGTCTGCTTTGTTTCTGCTTACCAAAGCAGACTTTTTGAGAATCCTGCTTTGTTAATAAATTATCTAAATCAAATAAAAATCATGAAAGATATAAGTTTTTAAAAAATTGTTATTAACACAATTTATATACATATCAAAAACAAAGAAAAGTTATAACGAATTCAAATATAAGGATATTAGATTCGATCTAATGGTATCAAATGTTTGTTAGTTTTTGTTATCATGTGTTGTGGGTTAATACTTGATGTTTATATAGGAAATTCATGTTAGAATTTTTTTATTGTTTACATCTTTTGCTATTTTCTAATATTCTTTCACATCTTCTATTATTGTAGATCTAGAAAAAAAAAGTCAAAAGATCTAAAAACGTATGTTTGTTACTTTTATTAGTTTTTAAGTTTTTCGTGGTTTTGAAGATTTTTGTTGTTTTTGTTGTTTCTTAATCTTTTTTCTATATTCTTATCTTATTTCTCATCTTCTCTTGTTGTATATATGGAAAAAGAAGTTAAGAGATATACAAAAAGTAAGTTTGTTGTTTTCGTGGTTTTTAACTGTTATTTAATGGTTTTTAAATTTTAGATTCTTTTTTTTTTAATTTTTCAAAAGATGTTTAAGATTTATGGTGGTTTTACAGTTTTTTGTGGTTGTTTTGAGTTTTTTTCGTACGTTTTTGAGTTCTACATTTTTTTGAATCGATGATTATTCGTGTTGCATACTTCATTACAAGCTGCAGATTTTAGTTGATGACTTCATATCACTTTTTTAAAAGTTTTAGATGGTGGTTTTAAGGTTTTCAATGGTTTGTTTTAAGATTATGAACTGTTGTTTTGAGATTTATGTTTGTTTTTTTTGAGTTTTTAGCAGTTTCACATTAGTTTTGAAATGATGGTTTTGCAAGACATAAACGGACAGAATTTATTACAAGTTGTAGACTTCACATGCAAACTTCATTACAAGTTGCATACACGAAAACTAACCTTAGATCTTCAATTTTAAGCTGAGTGACTTCAAAGATGACCGATATAGACTTCCAAAAGGTTGTTTTAACGGATAGTGATGATGTTTTGCAAAGTTGGAAGTTTTTGAAGATAGTGTGAGGAGAGAAATTGGAAAAAAAATATATGAGAAAATGAAAGAGTTTGAGATGAATGGATTTGATGAATGTGCAGCAATTTCTTTTACAGATTTAAAGTTAGAGAAAGATAAGTTAAGCAAGGACTTTCCATCACATAAGCCATTACGTGATGGTCGGTCAACGTTTATTTAAAATGGTTTTGTTTTATTTTCTTATAATACCACTTCATGAGAACATACATTAACTAAAGCTTCTTTGCAGTAAATCAGATACTCTCCTTTCTTCAGAAACGGAATGTTACAGAGACATGTTCTGACAATAACCTGCAATCATCAATGCTTTTAACAAAAGTACCTCTACAATCTGATACTAGCAAAATGGAGTCTTTTTCATCTGAAGGTAATTCTGGAATTTTAATCTTTTATACTTGTAAAACTTAATTGAATCTAAATATAAACAGAAACTGAAGTAACCACAACATATCTAAAGTGATTTTGGTTATATATGAAAGACTGAAACTATAAAGTTTGTTGAAATCTAAAAGAATCTTCTTACTAAAAGCAATGATTTCTTTTGTTTACTTGAGTTGCAGCAGCAGCATCTACCGATTTGCTTCGTAAACAATTTATGGTGTAAGAAACTACATCAGTGAGCACAAGCAGTAGCTTAAGAACTCATCACGTGAATGACCCTCCAAGCTTTGATCTTGGAATATAAATTCAAGATATCATTATACATAAATAGGTAAATCTTTCTATTTTTCATTTTACCTCAACTAGCTTATTTTTTTTTCCAAAATATAGTTTCTCACTGTAAGTGGATTAAAATCAATCAATGTTTCTATCAAAATTAATCAATGTTACATAAAAATTTCCGACCGACAATATCCATAAATATTAACTGTTGGCATATAGTCTTATGAATCTGTTTGACCATCAGAAATCAGAACGTAATAAAACACAAAAATCAACTTCACAAATACTATTAATATTCGTTGGGAGTCGAAATGGTTGATGGAGAGATGGTAAAAATAATTTTTATTATGTTTGTGTTACATGTTTTAAAATTAATTTTGTTAGCTATCTGATCTATTTAAATAATTAATCAGTTGACTGCGTTGATTTAAATATTTGATTAGTTAACATTAACAATAAGTAATATTGTTAACCGGTTGTTTTTAATTTTTTTTAGTACATAAACATTGTCATTTTAAAAAAAATCGATTAAATATGAAGAAACTTCCAAATTAATTTCTCCTCCTCTCTAACTATGATAGGCCTATATGTTTTTCTCCGGAAAACTTTGATTTTCGATCAAACCAAGTGTCAGGAAAATTTTGATCTTTGATCAAATCAAGCATTGGAAAACTTCGATTTTCGATTAAACCAAGCGTTGGAAACTTTTGATTTTCGATTAGACCAAACACCAAAAAACTTCAATCTTTGATTAAACCAAACGTC